>PVHY01007008.1:0-70319 GCA_004024945.1 Uropsilus gracilis | reverse complement strand
GGGGTGATTTCTCCCCAGGGTTGCATTCCATTCCCCAGACATAGTACAAACGTGAGCTGTGAATAGGCTGACATCTGGAGAAGAAGGGAGAGGAGGGGAGGGGAGGGGAGGGGAGGGGAGAGAAGAGGAAAGGGGAGGGGAGAGGATGTTTTATTTCTAGGCTTCCCATCACAACCCAGCTCTGGGAAATAAACATTTCATTTATTTACTGCGGTGGCAACTCTCTCCAGGCCCCTGAATGCTTCTGATATGAGTATGAATCATTTTCATTTTACCTCTGTGCACTGAGCCCCCAGCAAGATAAGAAGGCATCTTGTCAAATGTAGAGATGCCATGTAAGTGATGGAATACATTTAACATTTTTTTAGAGATCAAATTATTTTTACTTTTGACTCCAGACTATCTCTCTTTTCCAAGAAAAAGTAATCACAAAGATTTTCATAATGGACTCGAGGTTCTTTTGCATCTTATACAAGCCTGACCTCATCTTACCCAGATGAGTTCTTAGACATAGTGGAGCTTTGAGAATCACATCTTTTTATGAACTAGCAAGAATTGAGGGAAAGCAGGGTTTGAGGTGCACTTTTGACTCATGGTCCGGAGAGTTAAAAACCACTGTTGTTTCACAAGCAATATCTCACGAGTTCATGGATCCAGAGTTCCATTTTGTATTTCTCTCCTACCCAAATTCTTTCTCCTAGGATCAGAATTGGAACTTAATAAGCCATCATTACCAGAATGCTAAACAAAACTTTCTCAAGGTGTTTATGACTCAGATAAACCAGGCAACTCCAGCCATCGATCAATCACACAGAATCAGACATATGGATGTTAATCCACAACTTTAGTACCAGAACTTCCTCAACCTAACGCAGAACACACACATCCACACAAGCCTATACTAAATAGTGAAAAACTGAATGCTTTCTCCTTAGGGTAGGGAACTTGGCAATGGTGTCTGTTCTCTTCCTTGTCAAAGTGTGTTGGGGAATTCTAGTTGGTTCTGGGCCTGGCTGTTTCTAATAAAACTTTATTTAGGAGAACAGCATTGGGTTACGCTTTGCTGACTCTTGATTGTGGGATTTGAATGTCTTAGCCAGTGTTCACTGACATCATAAAAGGTACAGTTTGCCTTTAGATAATAGGCCTGCTATTTAGTAAAGGCCATCTGGTTTTCTAAAGAAGTTGCTTAAGAACTATTATTTAATAAATTCATTAATTTTTAATTGAGGTAATATTAGGATTCCATCCCCTTCCCAGTCAGGTATTGCCTCTGTTGTCCATCTACCATTAAATTACCCACAGTTTACCATCAGAGTCTATTGTGCTTTCTTCCCTTTTCTCCCCAACCCCTGCCTGCTTCAGTTCTATAACCAAATTTCAAGGGATAGTTTTAAAGGCTGCTTTTATCTGAACCTGAGTTTGGTTCTTTTGTTTTCCACATATTAATGATACTATCAGATATTTAGCTTTGTCTTTCTGACTTATTTCACTTAGCATTACCCCTTCTAGGTCCATCCATGTCACCGCAGATGGCAGGAAGTTATCTTTTTTATTGCCAAGTAGTTTTCCATCATGTGTCTATACCACATCTTCATGATCCACTTATTAGTTTTGGGGCACTTAGGTTGTTTTCATAATTTGGCTATTGTAAATAGCAAATACTGCAAAAAATGGCCGTGCAAATTGAGACCTTTATTGAATCATAATTTGGCTAAAGTAAATAGCACTGCAAAAAATGACAGTGCAAATTGAGTCACATATGAGTCATACATGAGAGAATGACTATTATGATTCAATCTATGTTGCTTGACAGAGATTACAATGGCAATCACCACTTCTGATCATGCATGGAAACTCGGTTGCCTTTGATGGCAGACTAAATGGAAGATAATGTTCAAGTGGGAGGCAGCTATAGATCCTTAAGGTGCCACATTCATTAGATGCACTCATGGCCCAGCATGTAATTATACTCATGGTGAAGAGTTTTACGGTAGTGTGATGAGGGAACACATCCAACCAAAAGCAAAAGAGATATGGTGGAATGTGAAGTCCTCATATAGGCTTCTTCATGATAACTCCCTCCCACCAGGTCTTACTCTTCCCCCATCAGTGAGAGGCAGCAACATGGGCAGTCTTCCTATCTAGGAAATTCCACAGAGTCTCAGGGCCCCCAATGCCTTCCATTGACTTTTCTCCAAGGTTCCAGAAGGAAAGCAGGCATTTAGCCCCAACTGTATTGTTGGCGCAGTCCAGGCACTTTACTGTCCAAACCTTGAGTTCCCCAAAATGGACCTTGTAAACAGGCTGTGCTGGGTGGCAGGTTGGGTATGTTGACTCTTTCCTACAAAGACTGCTGCTCTCAGACATTTGAATAAGAAAGGGAGGAAGAGAGATAGGGCTAGACATAAAGGCAAGGGAGGGTCGTTTTGCATCTTGAATCAATTTCAATCATGATAGAACATGGTACATGGGTGAAATGATGTCATGCTTACCTCCACTCCTTTTGAATGCTCTTGGTTCTTGTTTCATGATTGTCTAGAAGAAAGTCTCCCCACGTGTCCCTGCCTCCAGCCACTTGCTTCAGCACTTAGGTGAGGCTACCAGGACATGCCTTCCCTGCTCTCCTTTTTCTTTTCTCGATGCTTGTGTTAAAGATCTAAAAGGACTATCCACCACCTATTTTATTGAAAAACTTGAGGTTATTAGAATCTACGAATCTCGTACTCATAAGTTCCACCTTTCCCCTTTCTCCTTCTGCTACAGACTGATGCTTTCCTAGTGTCTAGGACACTAGACACTGTCTGTGTCCTCGATCTCACCTGCCCTCCCCTCCATCTCTTACAGAATCTGCTTCCCCACTTACCTCTCTTCTCCTGTGTTCAACCTCCTCCTCATGACTGACTTTGCACCATGAACACATAAACACATTATAGGTAAGTCTTTCCCATCATTAAAAAAATGTTCAAACAAAACCATCCTGTGATCTCTTTAGTTGCTATTCTTTCTTTTCCCATTCTTATTCAAACTTCATGAAAGACTTATTTTTAATCATCTCTGCACCTCCAATTCAGTCTTCATTATAGTGCAATTTGACTTCGACCTACACAGTTCTATTGAATGTTAGGAGCCTATGAACACCCAATCACCAAATTCAAGGGACATTTTCTACTCATTATCTTCCTTGACCTCTCTGCTAAATTTAACACCGTTAATCGATCCCAATTCATGCAAACTGTTATGTTCCCTTGGTTTCCACGACTCCAAGGAAAATGCCCTGCTTCTCCTTCTCTCTGTTCCTTTGTGGGTTCTGCTTTCTTCACCCTCCATCTAATTGTAGGTGTACCCCAAGATTTTGTCTGCCGTGTGTTCATCTTCTATATATATTCTCTCTGAGCAATTCAGCCACTCTCTGGATATGGAGAACTCCTCAGTTTTACCTTTAGCACAGACATCCCTCCCCAGCCCTATCTGAATGTTCCGGAAGAACCTCAAATGTATCATCTTCCATAGTTGAACTTATTTTCTCCTTCAAGAGTTTTCTAGCTCCACCGGGCACGGTGGCTCATGTCTGTAAGCTTCAGCCTATGAAGCAGCCAGGGCGAGGGATTGCGGTTTGAGTCCCGCCTATGGCCCGTAGTGAAACCTAGTTCCAAAAAAAATAGCTGGGCGTGCTGACGCGCGCCTGTAATCCCAGCTACCTGGGAAGCTGAGGCTGGGGATTGCTTGAGTCCGTGGTACCCCGGGCAATGAGAACTTGTGGTTCCACGGGCAAAAATAGCGAGACCTGAAAAAGAGTTCTCTAGCTCCTTGAGTGACTTAGTCCCTCACTGGGTGAACAAGACATAGAAACCATCTTTGTTTCTTCCTTCATTCATATGCTCCATTTCTCTTCAATTGTTAAGATCTATTGAACTTACTTCCAAATATTTCTCAAATTACTATCGCTCCATCTCTGTTACCAACGCCCTAGCTTAGGCTTCTTCTGTTCTTGCCTGGATGACTTTAAAAAAACATTCTTCTGGGTTTTCCTGGCACCTATCTGACCAAAAACGAATCCACTAATCAACACGTTTATCCTGTACTAGCAGTAAATAAAATCAGCATGGCCTCTGCTATCATTGAGTTTCTATTATGGTATGTGTGTGTGTGACTAAATAATCATGTCTATATTTCATAAATCTACATTAAATAAGATAGTTACAGAAAACAAAAAGTATTTCAGGAATAAGATAATAGGGTAAAATACGAATATTGGGGTGGGTTAAATTTTGGTATTCAAAGAGCTTCTGCTAAGGACGTAACATCTGGGCAGAGACCAAATGATGGAAAGAGCTGGTATCTAACTAATCCAAGGAAGAGCATTGTGGGCAGGTAGAACAGAAGGTTAAAGGTCTGGGAAGCAGGTTCATGTTTGGTGTACCGGAGGGTATTGGGTAAAGGGAAGAATGACTGGGATAAGCCTGGACCATGTAGGACCTTATAGATCATGGATTGGGGTTGGGAATTTAGGTTGTGACAGGCAGACACCGGGGGATTTTCTTCTGTTGAGTTACATGATCTGATTCACTTTCAAAACAGACAGCTCAGTTGCTGGATGAAGTGTGGAATGTTAGGTACACGACTAGGAACCATTTAGAAGGTGATAGCATTATTCCAGATAAGGAATGATGGTAATGGAGCAGAAGAGGGCAGCAGTGGAGATGGAAAAAAGTGGACGGAATTGCAATATTATTTGAAAGCAGCTTCGTAGGAGGTGAAAAGGAAAGAATCAAGGATGTCTTCTCCAAACACAACTCAAGCCACGTTTCTTCATGATTCAACAATAACTATCTGGTTTATTACTGATTATCAAATTCCAAAGGCTGGTGCTGGAGATACAGGTTCATCCTTGGTGTTTTCTTGCTTTGCTGTCTAGAAGACTTCATGAGTATCCCACCCTTGCTCATTCCTAGATGTTCCTGGTGTCTCAGCATATGTGCACTTGATGTCTCTGTCATAGCACTGACATTGAGTTGATATTGTTGGAATACATGTCTCTAGGCTCCTAAGGTCTGAAGGCTATCTTGTTGATCACAGCATTTACATTGTCTAGCTCTTTGCTACTTGACGTTTGCTCTTTAGACCAGTAGAATAGGTATCACTGGGGAGTTTGTTGTGACTTGCATTTTAGCTGGGAGGTCACCAGGGATTCATAGGCATCTTTCAATTTGAGTAGCTGGCTTGTTTCCTGAAGAGTAGATGCTCGCTGAAGGTTGTACTGAGCAGAGCAAGCAATCATTCTAGACCTTTCCAAGCACTCCAGCTATTTCTTTTCACCAAAATAGATCCAAGTCACAAATTGAACTTCATAGAGCTGGCTCAAGCCCTACTAGACATTATGGATGCTTTAAAAGTGTCTGTGAGTACATGGCTGGTGACATCTGTTGAAAGTAACATAGGAATCAAGTGTGAGCACAAGAATTAAGACCATCAGCAGTTTCAGATTTAATTGACTTACATGCACTTTTCTTATAGAATACTCTGTAATTTGCTGTAAAGTCATTCATCTCCTCTAACACCTAACTTTTTTTTCTTTGAATTGTTCATACTCTAATTAAGTGTCGAGAACAGACTTCTAAGTGCCAAAGGCAGAGGCTCTATTCACATATGAACTATTAGCCAACAATGCCCAAGTGCTAATTAGCTCATTAACACTTAACTGTTAGTCTCTGAGATGCTCTCAATTATTTTTTAGCCTAAATAAATTCACAAGATTGAAAGTTCCCAGTTTTGGCCTGTCTTTCTTACACACTTCGACAGATTAAGGGACTTCTTTTGCCACAAACCATACAATGCAAGCAGCTATCCACTCTCCCCAGCTCTCTATGTCCTGAGTGTGATGAGAATTTAGGGATCTGATGTGGGAATTCTGATGAGTGCAGAGCTTCACCCTGGAGCCACTGATGGAGGTTGGAGAAGACATCTTTGATTCGTTCTTTCCCAAGGACACCTTGGTCTTTCCCAGTGAATCTGCATGCAAGTGATAATCCACTTCATCCATTTCTTTGCATCGCTATTTTCAGACCCCAATCTCTCTCGTCACCCATTGTCTCTTGGGCATAGCTGGTCAACACTGGAATCTAAGGACAGTGGGACCAGGTCAGCTTTTAGTAGAAGGGGCAGGGACTTACCGCCTCAGCATCTGCAGGTATTCAGGGACATCAGTGTCACTTCAACTCAGGTGTCTCTTTCATATTAACTCTTTTAAGGTTGAGGTATAATAGACACATAACATTCTATCAGCGTGAGGTGTACAACTCAATGTTTTGCTATTTGTCTCCACTGGGACATAATCACCATGATAAGTCTAGTTAACATCTGTCACTGTGTAGAGCTACAAATTTTATTTTCCTTGTGATGGGTGTTTAATAATTTACTCTTAGAAACTTTCAATTATGTGGTCCAGTACTGGTGGCAATGGTCACATGCTGGACATCATCTTCCCAGGACTTATTTTATGAGTGGACATTTGTACTTTAGACTCTCTTCACCTATTTTGCAGCCTCCCCCCATCTGATAACCACCATCTATCTCTGTGTCTGTAAGCTTGATTTTTTAAGAGTCCATATGTGAGAGAATACATATATTTTCCTGTCTGACTTCACTTAGCATATTGTTTTCAAGGTCTTTTTGTTACTGAGTAATATTCCAGCCTGGGTGTCACATTTTCTTTATTCATTCATTTGTTGAAGTGCACTTACAGAGTTTACAAGCTTTGGCTGCAATGAATCTGAGGGCACATATGTCTTTTCAAGTTAGTGTTTTGCTTTACTTCAGGTTAATGCTCAGAATTGCTGAATCTTCCGGTAGTTCAAACTGTAATGTTTTGAGAAACTTCCATATTCTTTTCCCTAATAGCTGCCCCAATTTACATTCCCACCAACAGTACACAGGACTCCCTTTTCTCCCCATCCTCATCCACAGTTATTGTTTCCTATCTTTTTGAGAGTAGCATCTCCTTGTGGTTTAGATTTGCATTTCCCAGGTGATGAGTGATGTCAAACATCTTCTCATGTGTCTGTTGGCCATCTGTATGTCTCCTTTGAAAAAATATCAATTCATATCTTTCACCCATTTTTTAATTGGGTTGTTTGTTTACTATTGAATTTCATGAGTTCTCTATGGATATTGGCTATTACCTTATTCGGTAAATGGTTTGTAAATATCTTCTCCACTTTATTTATTCATTATCTCATTTTTTATTAATATAACATACAGGTTTCAGGTGGGCATCATTATAAATTAATATGAGTGTATGTACAATAAGTTTATCACTAAAAACCCAGTTTTACCCTTCACCATACAATTGACTCTCTTTCCCTGACTTATCCACCTTTCATCCCCCAGATCTCTGGTATAACCACTCATTTGCTCTTCTATTCCAAAAACCCATCATTTGTTTTTTTTTCTCCATATACCATATAAGTGAAATTACACAGTGTTTGTCTTTGTCTGACATATTTCAATAAGCATAATACCTTCTAGGTCCATGAGATGATCATTACACCACAGAAATTGACAAATACAACACAACAGTTAAACATTTACCAACAGACCACAGCACAGCTGAATCCTGGACCCCTGGAAGGGCACGGGAGCTTGAGCTACTGCACTTTTCAGTCAGAAAGAAAAAGACAAAAAACAACAAAGCTAAAAATAAAGGATCCTAAGCTGTTGGAGGGCTAGAAGTCTCCTGGTGAAAATACTCTGGACAAGAGTGGTGACAAGAGTATCATATTTCTGGTGATAGGAGAAGAGGATGAGACTCAGAGTTCTTACCTCCAAGTCACAGCTCTTTGTACCGTCCCACACAAATATAGCTAAACCAATGACAGCGAAAGACCGTCAGTGCTTTCAGGCCATTGTTCCAAAGGTAGATAGCGTATCTTAAAAAGGAAATATTTAATGTTTACTGCAGTTTTCATCAAGTGAATAGCTCAAGCATTTCCCAAACATTTTATGGAAAAAAATCACTTCCTGCTTCTCTTAAGATTTCCAGGGAGGGAGGGAGGGAGGAAGGGAGGGAGAGCTGTTCTCAGCAGAAAGTCCCTGAACAGTTGACCCATCTTGTCCTCCCAAACAAGGACTAGCCTGTCCCTGTCATTCAGGCTGCCAAGACAAAGTGCCACAGGCTGGGTGTGGTACATGGACATTTATTTCTCTCTAAGTCTGAGATCAGGTTGCAGACTGCTGACTTCCCAGTGTGTCCTCACTAATGGGAAGAGGACAAGAGAGCTCTCTGGGTCCTTTCAAGGGCACTAATCCCATTCGTGGGGGATTCACCCCTGGTCCTAACTCCCTCACATAGGCCTCAGTCGTCATATAATAACTTCAGATGTTAAGAGCACAACAAATGAATATGGGGGAAGGGACACAAATGTTCAGCCCATTGCAAAGCCAATTAAGGAAACTTCAGAGTTAATGTTGTCTTACACTGCTGGTGGGAGTGCAAAGTGGTCCAGCCACTATGGAAGACTGTGTGGAGGACCCTCAAACAATTGAAAGTGGAATTACCATTTGACCCGCAATCCCAATCCTGGGAATCTACCCAGAGGACATGAAAACACTAATTCAAAAGGACACCTGTATATGCGTGTTTATTGCAGCTCTGTTTACAATTGCCAAGATATGAAAACAACCACATGCCCCCAAACAGATGAATGACTGAAAAAAATGTGGTATATGTACCCGATGGAATATTATGTATCAATCAAGGAGGACAAACATGTGTCATTCGCAGCACAATGCTAAAAGGAATCATATTAGCAGAAATCAGTCAGAAAGAAAAAGAGAAATAAGGGATGGTCTTGCTTATATGAAGGATATAGGGAAAAAACAAACAAATAAGAAAAATTAAAAACAACCAACAGAACTGAACCATAGAGCGAGAGAGGGGGAGGAGGAAGAAAATGGGGAAGGTGGAGGGCACAAAAGATTAAGATGGTTAATGGGTGTTAAGGAAATGGGAGAATCCCGGGCTTCACAATGTTTTATATATATATATAATTTTTACAAAAAAATTTTAAGAAGAGTTAATATTGGGGGAGCAGGAGGAGAATATGTATATATATACACAATGGAATACTACTCAAATGTAAAAAATGTGTCTTCCTGCCATCTGCAACCACATGGATGAACCTAGAAGGTATTATGTTTATTTAAATACACCAGACAAAGACAAACACTGTGTAATTTCACTTATATGGAGAAAAAAAAAAACAAATGATGGGTTTTTGGAATAGAAGAGCAAATGAGTGGTTACCAGAGATCTGGGGGATGAAAGGTGGATAAGCCAGGGAAAGAGGGTCAATTATATGGTGAAGGATTAAACTGGGTTTTTAGTGATAAACTTATTGTACATACACTTATATTAATTTATAATGATGCCCACCTGAAACCTGTATGTTATATTAATAAAAAATGAGATGATGAATAAATAGAGATGTTTACAAAACATTTACTGAATAAGGTAATAACAGCCAATATCCATAAAGAACTCTTGAAATTCAATAGTAAACAAACAACCCAATTAAAAAATGGGTGAAAGATATGAATAGACATTATCTTGACTTTTCCTCCTGGCCTTTTGTTTGTTTTCCTTACGTCCCAATATCAATGAGATCATTTGGTTTCTGTCTTTTTTTTTTTTTTTTTCTTTCTGACTTGTTTCTGCTAATATGATTTCTTTTAGGTCCATCCATGTTATCATAAATTCATCAAATTTGTCATTTTAATTGATGAGTAGTACTCCATTGTGTAGATATACCACATCTTTTCCATCCATTCGTCTGTTTTGGGACAATTGGGTTGTTTTCATGTCCTTGCAATTATAAATAGGGCTGCAATAAATATCTGAGCACAGGTGTCCCTTTGTATCAGTATTGAGGTCTACTTTGGGTAGATTCCCAGAAGAGTGATTGCTGGGTTAAATGGTAGTTCCATTTTCATTAGTTTGAGGGTCCTCCACACAGCTTTCCATAGTGGCTGGACCAGTTTATATTCCCACCAGCAGTGTAAGAGCATTCCTTCTACATCCACGCCAGCACTTGTTGTTGCCCATTTTTTTGATGTGGGCCATTCTTACTGGTGTAAGGTGGTATCTCATTGTGGTTTTGGTTTGCTTTTCCGATTGCTATTGATGTTGAACATTTTTGGAGTCTCTTATTTTGTCTTTGTTCATTAACTGAAATCAATTTTTACTCTGGGTTGGTAAGTCTTTTCTGCATTAGACATTCATCTCATTGCTGTTTCTGAGCGCTAGCACTCTGGCTTTCCTGCGTTTGTTAAGGAAATGAGTTTCCAAGATATGCTCAGAAGAGTGACTCATATTTCACTCCGATGTCATCGTAACTACAAACAGAATGGAAAGTCAGAGTGTAAGTTTTGTGACAGGCGCTGACTGATGCTGAGACTGATCTTGTTTCCTGGTCTCAGACTGTGCGCTGCTTAAAAACTTGACATGGGAAGGGTGTTCCAAACATACCCTGTCTCCTAAGGGTGACACCAGTGCCGGATGTTCAGCAAAGCATAAGCAGCAATCACGCCCAAGTTTAGCAGCTGTTGTAATTTCAAGCTCAAGTTCAGATGGCAGATGTAAAGCACAGAAATGGATATTTTGGTGGGGTCAGAGCAGTCTACGGCCATACCACCCTGAACGTGCCCGATCTCGTCTGGTGGGGTCAGAGCAGGAAGTCTGCTATAACACAGACCTGCAGCACTTAGTCTCCCCTTGTTGGAACAGCAAGGGGCAGCCATTACCTTCATGGTCATGGCATCCTGAAAACTAAGCAGGTGAATTATGGGTCCATGTCTAAGTTGACTGATTGGCAAGAGGCAGGATTTCTTCCCAAAGGTAAGAAACCTTGACCTGACCTAACCATTCATCTCATAAATGTTGTTGAAAAGCAAAGGAACTGACAAAGATATAATCAACTCTGAAAATCTGACTTCAGAACTGAAGGAGAACTTTAGGGTAATGAGAACAAAGTGGAAAGGGAACTGGAAAGACTGTGGTGGAGGATGATCAGTGAGTGTGGTGTGATAACACACACTTGTAGAGGTGTAAAGCTGTACCCCTAGAACATATCCAGTGTGTAAATGAACGTCACCTCAGTAAACATGGTTCAAAAAATTAATGTGTTGAGACTCAAAGGAGGCATGGGAAGATGAGGCAAACTAACTGAACAACTCTCACCTTCTAATGAGACAGACACACATACCCTCAGACAAAAGCTCCCATCCTCCCTTCTCTGGAGTACAAATGAGGATTCCTGAGCTGACCTGTGCAGAAAGGGCAGCACATTATGAGGACATGAAAGATGGAGATGGACATTAGTTTAGGTGTCAAGTGTTCACTGAGAAGGGGCGTACACAAAATGGTGCCTCCGTTAGGATTATTTTTATTGCAATCTTTGTGCGTGCGGGTAAAATTTGGAAGGGGATACAGAGAAGTGAAAAATTAATATAGGCTGGTTGAATTATGAGTGGATCTTTTACAAACTTTCTTGTAATACTGTCTGCATCTATTTAAAATTTTGTATGTGTGTGAAAAGCATTTCCCATCCTCAGAGGGAACAAAATGAGCTGTGATTTCCTTGTGGGATAACTTGAAGGTGGGAAGTACTTTTGGGAGAGCTGGGAAACCACCTTTGAGAAACGGGACCCTCATCCACCATGTGCACGGAGTTGGTAGCCACCAGAGTGGGGGAATGAACCAGATCACTGCAGGAGGATTGGCCCATCTGGAAGTTCTTAATTCAGCCTTGTTTCACAGATGTAGAGCATTAGCTGAGATGCCAGCATGACCTGATAAGCTGAGGACAGAGCTGTAAACAGGCAAATTTAAGAAGTAAGGAAGAGGGGCTGGGTGTGGTGGCTCATGCCTTTAACCCCAACCTAGGAAGAAAGGCCGAGACTGGGAATCGCTTGAATCCACAGGTTTAAGACCCACCCGAGGCAACAAAGTGAGACCTAGTCTCAAAAAATAGCTGGGCGTGGTGGCATGCACCTGTAATCCCCAGTTACCTGGGAGGCTGAGGCTGGGGATCGCTTGAGTTCATGGTACCCCGGGCCACATAGCAAGACCTAGCCTAAAAAAAAAAAAGTAGGGAAGAGCAACTTGGACAACAGCATTCAATCACCTCAAGACACACCCCATCATTCCTGGAATTGATTTATGTCCCTCTGGTAGCCCCAGCAGTTGGGACCACATTAATTCACCCCTGCCCAGAGCTCAATCTAAAATGAGCACTTTTTTTTACTGTCACAGATATCTTAACTAATCTAAAGGAACATGGGTACAGAGAAAGACACAAGGAACAACTTTCTAGAATGCCACTCCTGCACCCCCCCCCACCTCTCACCCAGATTACTGTTATGTTCAGAGTTCAGTGCTCTCCAGTATCCAATATAAATGCCCTTCGTCCAGATAGGAAGCTGTCTTGCTGCTGCTTTGGTAACTTAGGGTTAGTGCAGTGGATGTAGATGGCTAGAAACGTGTTACTTTCCTGAGATGTCAAGTTCTCTTGGAGTCTCCTCTCTTCCAATAAGACACATTTGTGTGGCAGAAAGTTTATACCGGAGCTTAAGATACAGCAATTTGAAGCTGGGCCTTACCCTTTGTAAGCTCTGAGCCTCCATTTCCTCATTTTCTCATATTCTCAAAATGAGGCTGTTAACACCAGCTCCCCTGGTTATGGAGATGAACTGCACCTAGAACGCACCTGACTTCTCATAGACCCTCATGAAATATGAGCACCCTTTAACATTTTTTTTTTTTGAGACTGGGTCTCACTGTTTTTGCCCATGGAACGACAGGCTCATGTTGCCCAGGGTACCATGGACTCAAGCAATCCCCAGCCTCAGCGTCCCAGGTAGCTGGGATTACAGGCACGTGCCACCACGCCCAGCTATTTTTTGGGACTAGATCTTGCTGTGTTGCCCGGAGTGGGACTTGGACCGCAATCCCTAGCCCCAGCTGCTTCATAGGCTGAAGCTTACAGGCATGAGCCACGGTGCCCGGCTACCCTTTAACATTTTAAGAGCCAGCAGAGATAAGATGCAGATCTAGTGTTATTGCATCACTTCCTGTACCCAGTCATGACAAATTCTCTTGCTTGACCAACACAGACGGTGTCAAACTAGAGATCTGACTAGCTTGGAAAATTCACACATATTTTGGTGACCGGCAGTGCCCCCTCAGCATGGCCACAGATGTTCCCAAAGAGTGTTTCAAAGTGGCTCTGGGGACCTCTACCCCCAGAGGCCTGTGACTGCACCTGTTCCTGGGTCTCAGTGTCCTGGGCATAGTGTTGACTGTGGGGGTCTGACACAACTTTGGGATGAAATAATGGTTCTAGACTCCAGGCCAGGGCCTTGCCTGCTGGTGAGTGAGCAGCAGCCGGAGCAGTGCTATTTATCTCAGCCAAGGAACCCAGCATCTTTGAGAAAGGGAGGCTGCATCCCAGAGCTGAAGCCCAGCTGGATTTTCTCCTTGTTGGGTTGTAGATAAGAACCCATCAGAGCAGAATCCTCAAGTTCAACCCAAAGATCTGACCATTCCAGACTAATGTAAGACCCCCAACAGTCACTTCTTTCTGGAAAAATGGTGAAGACATAGGCTTTGACATCAAATAAAGGAAGTTTCTTACTTGACTTGGCCATTTCCTGGCCATGGAACCTCAAGTAAACTATTTAGTCTTTTAACCACAATATGGGATGAGACTGTGACTGGATGATATGATGAGGGAGACCGGATCAATGAACAAGATGAGAGAATGTCTAAGGATGAAAACTAGAGTTCTACAACATTTCTAGAAAAACCTTCAGATCAAGAGGGCTCTTCTGCAACCTCCAAAGCTGCTGCTGAGATGGTTATTGTTATTCCCCAGGTCAGGGAAAAATCTAAAATTTCTCGTTGACTTAATGTGACCACATCTTCTAGAACCTTCCCTTGGTCTCCTGGCCACCAGATCTGGCTGGAATGGCCCATGGAAGGCACACTACGTGTAGGCCATGAGGAGTTTTGGAGTTGAGACCTGGTTTGGTCGTGCTGGCGTGTGTGTGGAACATTCTGAGCATATGTACCTCTGAAGCTGCTCATTGTGATCCAGGTTCAGAAAGTCTCAGAAGACTCAAACCAGCCTCAGTGGTTTGTTCCCACAGAGGAAAACCATAAATGCTGCTATGGTCAGGAAGGGACCACAAAGATCCCATGAACATGTAGCCCAGTCCTGCAGGGAGAGGGCCTGGGGAGGTCAGGCTTTGAAGTTGCAAATTGAGAGGATTTAAATAAACGGATACGGGTTGGGGGATGGTTGACCCACAATTAGAAACCAACTTGTTGGCAGGAAGAGCCTCCTTTTGACTGCAGGGCTTTGAAGAGCAGAATGACTCAGGTCTTTAAAGTCCAGACAGAGTTGGAGCTTCATGTCTGGCTTTGGGCCTGGTCAGGTCACTTTTCTATACATAGGTATCTATTCCTGAGACTTGCCAGAAAATGGGACTGTGTGTCCTTGGAGCGCAGCATTTCCAAGACAAGTTGCTGGGGCAGTGGCCGGGGGCCTGGGGTGGAGATGGCATCATATACAGATGACTCAGGGAGACACTCGGTCCTTTCAAATAGCTTTCATCTTTTCTGTCTCCTTAAAAATGGCTTTAAGTGGATTGTTCTATTTACCTTTTTCTTTCTTTTTCATTTCAAAAAAGTAATTTATTTTTATTATTTATTTTACTTTACATTGTTATCTACTCCTGGGTCCTCCCATCACCTTATCACCTGTGAACCATCATCTTAATATTTTGTGCCCTTCCCTCTTCTGATTCCCATCCCCCCATCTCATGCTCTATGCTTCAATTTTGCTGATAGTTTAAAATTTTTCTTGTTTGATTGTTTGTTTGTTTTCCCTTTGTCCTTCATATAAGTGAGACCATCCAATATTTCTCTTTTTCTTTCTGGCTTATTTCTGCTAACATGATTCCTTCTAGCTCCATCCATGTTGTCACGAATGACATAAGTTTGTGGGTTTTTTTTTTTTTTTGGTTGATGAATAATATTCCATCATATATGTATACCACAGTTTTCTGTACCATTCATCTATTTTGGGGTATTTGAGTTGTTTCCATATCCTGGCTATTGTAAATTATACTGTGACAAATATCTGGGTACAGGTGTATTTTTGGATGAGAGTTTTTGCAACCTTTGGGTAGATTCCTAGAAGTGGGATTGCTGGATTGAATGGTAGCTCCATCCTCAGTAGTTTGAGGGTCCTCACACAGCTTTCCATAGTGGCTGGACCAGTTTACATTCCTACCAGCAGTGTAAACGTGTCCTTTTCTCGCCATTTTTTCATTATATCAAAAGACATAGCAGGGTGCTAGTCTTTAATGCCTTCTGATCCTTGCAGGTTTTCCTTTCTCATTCAGACAAGACCCCAAACTTAGAACCTTTAGAAACCAATGCTTCTAGGCAGGACCAGGCAGGGCTTAACACCAAAGCATTTATTCTAATTATTTAATTTTCATATTTACTTTTTATTGACCCCAAGTGATCACTGGTTTTCCTAACATACTCCAAGAATGCTTTCATTAACTGCAACAAGATGACTCAGCTTGAGAAAAAAAATTAATAAAAAATAGTCTCAGTCATCTTGATGAGGATGAAACATCGTGAAGGTAGTTGTGACTGAGAACTGGGGGAAATATTGCCAAGTGAGGTCTCACTGCTGGGTGCATGGATACAAGCAGCTTTGCTAAGAATAGAGATTTCTAGACAAATCACTGGGGCAGTGGCCGGGGGCCTGGGGTGGAGATGGCATCATATACAGATGACTCAGGGAGACACTCGGTCCTTTCAAATAGCTTTCATCTTTTGTTCAGTCTTTGTTCCCAAGACTCAGGAAGATACGCCTCCATTGTTTTCTAACTCTCAGAGTTGCAGGGGAGAAGTCAGAAGTCACCCTCACTCCAGACCCTTTGTAAGTGAAGTTGTTTTCCTCTCTGGAAGTTTGTAAGATCTTCTGCTTGTCTTTAAGCCTCCTGGTAGATGTGCCCAAATGGGGAGCTCTACTTTGCCATTTTGTGTCAGCTCTGGGAAGTTTCCTTGAACATAACAACAATTTATTTTCTTTTGTGTCATTATTATTTTAGTTATGATTTCACTATTTCCCATCTTCTCTCAACTATAGAGCTTGTATTTGTTCCAGTGATTGTTCTTCTTTAGTTCTCAATTTTTCTGCTCTTTCCCTCCTATTTTTCATCTCTTTATCTTTTTTTGCTATTTTCTGGCTGACTTATTCAATTTCATTTTATTTCTGCCATCATACAGTTATAAGAACATTCTTGGAAAATTGCATCTTTAGAGCATATTGTTCTTACGTTATAGATGCAATGTCTTCTCCTCTTTCTTGGGGTACATATTAAGTTTTGTTTTGCTTTGTTTTTATCTGGATGGTATTTGTTTTCTCCATGTTGGCTTTTGTTTATGTTTTGCCTTTCATTGTAATTGTTTTTCTCCAATTTCTAATGGTTTTTGGTTGTCACTTCATGATTATATGGAATTAAAAAAGGAACTGAAATACTTGAAAAAAGAGGAACTAGGATGCTTGTATGTGACTGTCTCTCACAGCATCATCCACAATGGCCGAAAGGAAAACAACCTAAATATCCATGAACATGAGGATGAATGAATCAAATGTGGCCCTGACGTTTGGTAACAGAGGAATGGGATTCTAATGCAACTTGAAAACAATATGCTGAGTTAGCTGTCAGACACAAGAAGATGAATATTGCATGATTCCTTTTATATGAAATACTACAACAGGCAAATTCATAGAGAGAAAATAGAATGGAGGCTACCAGGGGCTGGGAGAGGGGGATGGGAGTTATTCCTTAATGGGCATCAAGCTTCTGTTTGGGGTGATGACAACTTGTGGATAGCGGTGATGGTTGCCCAACATCAAGTGTATACTTGGTGCTACAAAACTATAAGCTTTAAAATGGTTTGGGTGGCCCATTTATGCAATATATATTTTACCGCCATAGGACTAAAAGGGTGATCAGCAGCCTCCTGTCCATGATGGGACTTATGACCCATGGGATTTATAACTTATGACCCCGAGGGTCACTTTAAGAAGGCCTGACCAGGCCAGTTCCTGAAGGAACCTTGGATTTCAGAATCCTGCCATTGAGACTCTTCAGTGAGGCTCTTTAAGATCTTGGCTGCAGTTTCCCAAGATGGCTGCGGGTGCTTTGAGAGCAAGCAGGGGAAGAGGCTGGAAGGAGTGGGTGTTGATACTCAGTGATATTCTCTTGCAAACTGCTGTTTTCAGCATGCTTTGCCATGCCTGTGGTTTCCTGACCAGAGACCCTCTTCTTAGTGTTCTCAGCTGACTGGAGGGGGAGTGGGGAGGGGTGATCAGCCTGCAGTGCAGAGAGGAAGGCACCCTGAGGTCTGAGTGCTTCCTAGACCCATCTCCACCCAGTCTTGCTATTTTTAGACCACTTACCGTCCTGCTTTTAGAGTCTCCTGGTTTCGAGAATGTCCAGATCTTCTGGGGAATCCTGAAATAAAACAGCAGCGCTTCTCTTTCTCCTGCTGTAGTTTAGGAATTAGATTTTGTGGCTTCATATCTTTTTTTTTTTAAATCAGCCTTTAGTTTTAATGAGACTTCTTAAAAATATGACTTATTGATGAGCACATTAGTGAAAAGTAAATTTCCACAATCTTTCTTACAGCTGATTTCTGGTTTAATTGCATTTTGACCAAATTGTAGTTTCTCTAGAGAGCCCTGGAAATAGTAGGGAACGTCTTTCTTCAGGGGCTACTGTATGTTCACGGTTTGTAAATGTTCTCTTGTGTACCCAACACTTACGATTATTAAACATTCTGATGCCATGAAACCAGCTGTAAAAGTCTTTCTCAGAATCTTGTCTAATTCCCGGTTCCCTCTTTCATCCTGTAGGATGGAGAAATGAGGCAGCAATTATTCTCTTCTGCATGTTCTCTCTGCCCCTGCCCGCTTAAAGAGAACACACCAGATGATTTCTGTCCTTATTCCCAGGACCATAGCAAGGAGTATCTGAAGGGATATTTAAGAAAACTTGTGAAATACTTTTAGACAGATAAAAGTTGAAAAAAGAGTAGAAGGCACTTCAGGATACCTGCACACAGCCACCCTAAGGTTAACATCGCCTAAAACCAAGCACCTCATCCAAACCAGGAAATTAACATGGATAGGATAGTGATCACCGTAGACTTGATTCACATCTAACACTGTGCCCATCCATGTCCTTTTTCTGTGACAGGATGCCAACCCTCGGCCCTGTGATGCATTTCATTGCCACATACCCTAGGATTGTTTAATTGATGACAGTTTCCAGCCTTTCTTCATCTTCATGACCTTGATGCTTTTGACAAGTATAGTCTGTTGTTTCCTAGAATAATCTAGAGTTTATTTACTTTTTTCCCCCGATGAGATTGTGGCCATGGTATTTTTTGGCAAGTGCTAGTGTGCTATGTCCTCCATCATGTGTTGAAGCCCTAAATCCCAGGGCTTCAACCTAAAGACAGGGCTTTAGGTGATCATTAAGGTTGAACAAGGTCCTAAAGGTGGAGTGTCAATCCTACAGCAAGAGCTATGTGATGGCAATAGGTCATCCTACAGGTGTTTGTCCCCTAGGCCCCTGTGTGATATCTTTGTAGGGTAAATAAATTACCAGGGTTTTCACTCTTGTACCATTAGCTTCCACGACCAGTACCTGTGATGCTGTGCCCTTCCCATGATTGTGTACACTGGCCCGGTGGGTGTGCTTATGCCTAAGTGGGCACAGCTGAATCTGGGAGGCATCGGAGCTAAAAGGGTCACGTCACCCTGGGGTGGGGGTGGAGAGAGCATGTGGGGAGAGTAGGAGGGAGGAGAATGGAGGGGGAACTGGAGAGAGAAACTGAAGTGGCTGCTTCTTTGCTGTTATTAAAAACCCTTAAAAAGTGGGATTCCTAAAGAGGAAGCCAGTGAAATGTGGCTGAGGCCAGTCAGGACATCAGGCAGGGGAGGGGCACTGAGGAAGCCTCCTGTGGCTGCCTTTCTTACTCACTCCCCTGAGGTCGCACCTACTCTGTCATTTCCCACCTTCATTTCCCAAATGGACACAGGCCTGTGTAGCTTTTTCTGTTCTGGGACTGTGCGAAGTCTTTTGCATCTGAAACTGGCAAAAAAAAAAAAAAAAAATCTAGGGAACCCTGTGGTAATTTCTTTCAAGCCACCATAGGCCTTAGTATCCACTTTCTGTAACAAAGTCCCTTGTAATTCTGCCCTTCCATTGGTCTCCGTTTCTTCTCTCTCAAGCATTTGGTCAACTAGGAACTCTTCAAAGCTATACTCCCCTATTTGTCAGCATTGACAGGTATAGCTTCGTATGTTCACTTCCTTCTCACATGTCCTTGCAGGTAGAGTGGGTTTCACGTACTCAATATGTAGTTGTATGTTTTTACATCCACTCCAACAATCCAACAATGTCTTTTAAGGGATGCATTTAAACTATTGACCTTCAAAGTGATTTCTGATTTACCTGGGTTAATATGTATTTGCTACCATTTTCTATTGGTTACTTTTTTTTTTTTTTTTTTTTTTTTTTTTTTTTTTTTTTTTTTTTTTTTTTTTTTTTTTTTTTTTTTTTTTTTTTTTTTTGCTATTTCTGTCTTTTTCTTCCTTTGGTGGCCTGACCTTTTTATCTAATCCCATTTTCCTCACTTAAGAAAATACCGATTGGAGCGGTAGTCCTCTAAGTTCGTAATGTGACCCAAGCCCACTTGCAAATAACACTGCACCACTTCAGGAGGCAGTGGAAGTGCCCTTAATAACCGAATACCCAATTTCCTTCCTCTCATCCCTTGTATCATTATTGTCATTAATCTCACACAAATGCATATGTAAGCACATAAATATAAGCTAGCTAGTGGAATCTACTGTTGCTATGCTCAATTTGAATAAACGTATCTGTTAGGTCCCTTAAGAAAAAAAATAAAAAGTAAAAAATTCTATTTTACCTTTTATTCCTTCTTCCAGTGTGCTTCCTATATGAGTTTCTTATATTATTTTACTTCTCCCTAAAGAATTTCTTTTACCATTTCTTGCAAGGCAAGCTAGCAACGAAATCCCTCACTTTTTTTTTTCCTGAGAAAATACTTATCTTTCCTTTTTGAAAGGACTGTTTTCACACCATACAGGTTGGTAGTTTTTTCTCTCCACATTTTAAAATATTTTACTGCACTGTTTTCTGGCTTTCCTGCATTTGAGACGTTGGGTAGAATTCTTTGTTTCTGTATAGGTAGGCTACTTCTTCTGCTTGGGCTTTTGAAATTTTTCTCCTTTGACTTTCAGAATCATTAAGCTAGCTCTGTTTTTCTACCATTTAACAATGATACGCCTCCATGTAGGGTTTGGATATTGTTATTATTGCCATTTATCCTGCTTGGTGTTCTCTGAGCTTCCTTCCTCTGGGGTTTAGTGTCTGATGTTAATTGGGGGAAATTCCCAGTCATCATTATTCCAAACGTTTCTCCTGTTGGTACTTCTGTTATGCATATATCATGCCTTTGGAGCTGTCTCCTAGTCCTTGGATGTCTTAGTTTTCAGTCTTTGTGCCCTTTGCTTTCTGGTTTTCAAGGACGCCACTGATAGGTCATCTGGCTCAGGAATTCTCCCCCCAGCTGCCTCCAGCTGCCAAGGCACCCCTCCCAGGATGCCTCACTTCTGTGATGCTTTTGGTTTGTGTAATGCTTTTTGGTTCTTTCCCAGGACTCCCCTCTCTCCGCTGGCACTGCCCACTATTCCTGCATGCTGTCTGCTTTATCCATTAGAGCCCTTAGAGTTTGTAGTTCTAATTCCGGGTCTGATCATTCCCAAACCCCTGCCCTGCATCCATGAAGTGCTTGCTCTGTTTCTTCAAGCACTCTTCGCTTTCCCATATGCCTGGCCATTTCCCTAATAGCTGCGGCCAGGTAGCAGGCCGCTGTAAATGGGCCTTCAATTCCTTGGTGGTGGGTGTGGGGCAGGGGAGTGTTCTCTTGTCCTGACACTCATCCTCTGGAAGGTGAACTTCACAAGGGCTTCTCCGTCTGCTCTCCCCTTCGGTGGGACAGGATGGCCAGGGTGGGTTGGAGCTGGCCTTTCCCTCCTGCAGGCCAGTCTCGGATAAAGTAAGCCTGCAGGCTGGCTTAGGTAACTAGCTGCCCCTGAGGGCTCGTCTTGTTAACAAGACCCACCTGCCCTGGGGTATTTCAAGATGGCTCCGTTCCCTCTCTCCGTGCAGGAAGCCTGAGGAAGCTTTTCTCAAATATCAACGTGAGGATCCGGTTGAGTGCCTGGAGGTAAGTGTTACCGGTGCTGTGAGGCCCTCCTGAGGGTCCCGGAGGTGTTGAACTCAGAGCTGCCCTCACTGGACCTGCAGCTACGCCTCCATAGCGTGACAGCTCCCACTCTGGCTGGCTCTGGGGGTGCCTGCACCCGGGTGGGCCTTGGCTTGCCATGCATCCTCCCCTCCCCCCCAGATTCAGAGATGTGATTGTACTTGTAGTTGAGCTTGTACTTGTGGTTGGCATGGAGCTGTGTGAGCTGAAGACTGGGAGACCCTTCCCACCCCCTTTTCTCTTGGTGTGGGCTGCTGGCCAGGGTTGGCTCCCACCTTATCTCTAGTCAGCCAGCGAATAGGCAGAGCGTTTCTGCACTGACTTCCATGGTTAAGGCCAAGACTGGAGCTAAGAGGGAGGTTCGTGCAGGTGCCTGGGAGAATGTGAGCTGAAGGAGAGAGCTGGGCATGGGGTAGGGAACGGTGGTGGTGGGCGGAGCTGGGGGAACACAGGAACTAACCTCTGGGCTCCCCTCAGTCCCAGTCTGGCCCCTGCAGAGGCCCTGGCTGTGGCATCAGGAGACCTGAGTGGCCTGGCTGTTTGTAGGGCCGGAGGCCTAGTCCCCCGCCTGGATGGGGCACTCGGGGTCTGGCTGTGGCAGGGTGGGCCCTTCAGCTATCAAGCCTGTCCCAGGACAGGACAGGACCACCCCACCTGGCTTGGTAGTGGCCAATCGTGTCATGGAAAGCTGTCTGGATTCTCAGGCTGACAAGTTCCCGGGTGAACAGCAGCTATCATTTATTCATGCTTTCAAAGGGCTCTGAGCCCAGGCCACAATGGGTGGCAGGACAGGCCCTGTCATGTATTAATAAACAGGAAGCCCGATGACCTGGAGGAAGGCGCCCCTCTCAGATGGGTGGCAGGGAACTAATAAGGCTCCCTGCAGCTCTGGCCTGGGGCCCTCTAAATGGCTTATTAGTGAGGCTGCCCAGAAAAGAGAAGAGCATTTGTTGCCTCTTTAGGCACCTTTATCTGAAGAACTTAAAGGCGTTTCATCTGCAATTTTATTTTATTTTAAAGGCAGATAATGCTTTACCTGGATGGACACAGAACAGCTCTGCCTAGATACTGGATTTCTCAAACGAATGAAGGAAAATATTTATTGAAAGTCTAGGCAATGCTAGACACTGTACTGGGTGTCAGGCACACAAGGGTCTGCAGAAGCCTCTGGCAGGTGGCTCGCAACAGCTACCTGGTGTCCAGGTCAAGGGCAGGGCACGCGCAGAGGCTCCTGGTCTATTGTTCATCTGCTGGTCCTGGCGTATGACGGGGGCGATCCAAAAAAGAAGCCTGGTTCACCTCTCATGGGGCACCTGGGTGACCGGAAGGCAGAAGTAAATACACCTGGGACCGGAAAGGGTCTTTTGGTGGAATCCTGGGCGGCAGGGCTTGGAAGACGGGCGAGGTCAGGGTAGGTGGCAGTTAGGGATGGTCGCACAACAGCAGTCACACAAGAGTGGGAAGGAAAGAGGGAAAACGCAGGGTCTCGGGAGCCAGGAGAACTGAGCTTGAGATGGTGCAGGCACAGGAAGCCACTGGAGGCTTTGGAGGAAGTGGGCTGAATTACGAAGGACACAGACTGGGTCACTTAGCACAATGGGTATTTTGTCTCCTAGTTCTGGAGGCTGGAAACCAGAAGTTGAGGTGTCGGCAGGGGCAGGTTTCCTCTGAGGTACTGGGTGGGACCTTGTCTGCCTCGCCCTAACTTCAGGTGGTGGTGGTTGTCCTGGGCTTGTAACAGGACAGTGCCCGACTCTCCACTGTCACCTTCACCTGCTGCTCTCTCCTGGGATCTTCACTTTTGTCCCCTTAAAAGGATACCAGGCAAGGGCCCAGCCTGCTCCAGCATGAGAACTGCAGCCCCATTTCCAAATACAGTCACATTCTGAAGCCTGAGGGGTGAGGACTTCAAGGCATATTTGGGACAGAACTCAACCCCTAAGAGGGAGGGGGCTGTCACTAAGGCTGGCCTAAGCGGACTATGTGGATTGAAAGGAACTTGTTCTAGGGGTCGTGGCCATGTTGGGGTTGGCCGGCAGTGTGGGTAGAATTGCATTTGTCCATGTAGGAACTTTATGAAAGAAAGGACTGCCGGGGAAGGCGAAGCTGAGAGTGGGCATGGACGAAATATCGATTCTGAACCTACATGGCTAAATGTTAACTGGCTTCTACTCAGTTTTAAAACAGCTTGGGGGGGGGGGTTTGCTAAGTGAAATAAGTCTGGTGGAGAAATATGTGGTTAAAGAACAAAGACAAAAACTGTATAACTTCACCCAAGTCCCATATATGACTTACGTATGACTTAGAGAAATAAGCAGCCAAAGAAACAAACTCTCCGACACGGAGAAGAGGCTGATGGTCTCTGGTAAGTAAGGGGCCTGGGGACAGGTGAAACAGGGCAAGGGGGTCCGCTGTAGGATGATGCTGGAAGTCAGACATTTGGTGAGCATGATGTAGAATCTACAGATGGTGGCTGATACGGCTGCAACACCTGACACACGTTTTAAAGCAGTGTTACTGCTGTTAAAAGCAATGACTACTAGAAAGTCATCTGCAGGGTAGACTGCGCAAAGAGAAAGCTGTGAGAGGCTATCCAGTGCTACACATCTACCGGCGATGTTTGGTCTAGAAGACAGACGATCTGCACACTTGCTGAGCACTAAATGTTAATGTGAATCAGAAGCTAATGAGTGGTTTTCAATGGGGAGAATAGGAATTGGACAGGCTAGAAATACGGGATTTCTCTGAAAATGATACTGTGACGTTCAGTTTGAATAAGCGTTGCCTTTGGAAGGGAAATGTCTTTGGTGGGTGCATGGGTGGTGAAGACGGCGTTTGGAGAGCAAAAGGCAGCAGAAGGGAGATGGTTAGAGGTGCATCAGGGCGCTCAGTGCTTTGCTTGACCGTATTTTCTGCTCCGTGAGTGAATCTCTAGTTGGAGTCTGGCTCACACATGCTCATCAGAGCTTGTGTGAAATTCCAGGGAAGAAATGGATTTGGGGGGCCCGCCCCCACCATGGCTTGGAGCCAAGTTTTTGCCTGACTTGTCTTTTGGGTGCTGTTTCTTGTTTTGACAGCATCTGTGTTGGCAACTCTTCCAGTTGTACGTAACTCCCTTGCCCACCGGGTCGAGGCCCTTTTAAGATAACCTGCACACCTCTCATGTCCACATCTTGATGGTGTGATGGGCCTTCTGTGGGGATCGTCTCCTGGAGGATGAGAATGGTGCCTTTAGAGTTGCGGGGCAGGACTAGGTTGCATCAACCTGGAATCTTGTTTTGGGTATTCCTGCCAGCGCCGATAACCCCCTCTCTTGTTGGCGTTGGAGAGAGATGTTTCCAGAGCTCCTAAAATAGCACAGCTGCCTTCTCAGAACATGAGAAACATCATCAGTTTGTGCTGCCGTATCTGTCACATCAGCGCTTTCTTCTTTTGGGTCAGCCATGGTTTTGGACCCCAAAGTCTAGTTAAACGAAGGCTCGTTAAACATAAATCTAAAACTATGGCTCATCTACACAACCTGCTTTCTTCTCACAGCTTTACCCACCTGTGTTCTGGACTCCACGACTAGGTCCGCTTTACATCTAGTTCACCTGTCTCGCTCATCTGTGATCTAGGTTCAGCCTCGGAGGCCTGGGTGGCCTTAACGGAACTTTCTTAGGCCCACTAGGCATCGTCAGGCCTGATAGTCCTTTGTCCTGAGGAGCTGTTAATTCAGCTGCCATTGAATGGGCATACTTGAGGAGACAAGGCACTAGGTTATTGGTGTTCCTGGGTCCCTGGGACAGCTGTTCAGCTCAGCTCACTGTGGACACAGGCCATCTGGACCAGGCTGTCCAGGAGGCAAGTTCATCTGTACGCTAAGAACAGACATCTCTCAAAATGTAGAGAAGGTAACAGGATGTGGAACAAGGAAGCCCTTTTCCAGGGTGGTCCTTCATCCTGCATTTGGAATCTGCTTCCGCACCCACCCCTTTGACCTAATTAGTCCACAGGCTTAGGGAAATACGTATTTCTCTTCAACAAGGAGAAAACAACTTCAGAGAGTGGGGCCAGAAGTACAGATGTAATTCTTGGCACAGCAAATGACCAAGTTGACTCATGGCATGACAAAGCTCTCTAAACAATCCTTTCCTCAAATGTCACCAGGTAATCTTCAACCCAAATAAATAACTGGCCGGACAAAAATTACAATAAAGGTATTTCCCCTTTGTCCCACATACGGTTAACTGAGCAGGAATCTAAAGTCATATATAGTTGACTTTCATAATAGAGTGTGTATCTCCAGAAAATGGAAATTGAATGGAAGTAAGATGTCCTGGACCGAAAAGTCTTAAAGAAATGCTGTGCTATTTAATCGGTAAGACTTCCTCTGACGTCACATCCTTTGACTCTTCGCAACTGAAGTCCTCATTTGGCTTGGTCATTCTCAGAGAAGCACCAGAACCTCCTCCCAAGTCAATGGTTCAGCTGCTCATGCCAACTGGTGGCAGAGATCTAGATTTAAATTAGAGTGGCTAACAGTAGCCTGAACTAAGATGGACGCTGCCGGCTACTAAGATGAACTGTTCAGATTTATGTGCTAGTCCATCCATAAGGAAAATAATCAGGAAAAGATGAAATCTTTTGCCCCTCTGCCCTTAAGACAGAGAGCAGATCTTAAAAAATATTCCAGGTGATGAAGGCTGAGGACCACGTTCCAGTTTTGTAAGCCGGTGAGGTGCTGGTCCTCTCCCTGGACTTGGGAGCACCATGAGCTCCCTACTGAGAGCGCCAGGCGGTGTCTCCTGCGTGGTCCCATCAGGGCAATTTAGTTAGAGGCGTCAGGAGCAGAACCCATGGAGCGGGGACCCCTGTGCCTCCTTGATGAACGAGGATGTGGAGACCTAGCTTCCCAGCATGGATGCCCTACAGGTGGCCAGGCAAGCCCCCCGGGGTGCCCTCAGCATCCATTTTTATTTTCTGAGACTAGGTCTCGCTATTTTTGCCCACGGAACCACAGGCTCATGTTGCCTGGGGTACCATGGACTCCAGCTATCCCCAGCCTCAGCTTCCCAGGTAGCTGGGATTACAGGTGCACGCCACCATGCCCAGCTATTTTTTGAGACTAGGTCTTGCTACATGTCCTTGGACTCGAACTGTGATCCCTGGCCCCAGTTGTGGTTTCCTAGGCTGCCGCTTACAGGCACGTGCCACCATGCCCAGCCCTCCCCTTGCTTCATGTTACACCTTATCACGAACTAAAGGGCATCGGAAGTCCACCACTCAGAGCTTCATTTACCCGAGGCCGAACGTCCCATTCAGACACACAAGGCTGCAAGAGGCGTGAGGAAGTTCCCTTCACTGCCCACTGCGCCTGCATCAGCCCACTGGAGTAGGCCTCTCTGCACACATCATGACTCGCAGTGATTTTATTGAATAGATTGTGGTTTTCTCTCCTCTTAGGATGAAACCCTAATTTGGGCAAGAGTCGAGTGGGTAGCAGTTACTGTTACAGCTAGTGTCTGCCAGTCTTTCATACTTGTTGAAGCAGCCACAACATAGAGAGACATAACTGTTCCAGTATCGCCCACCCCTCCCTCCCTGTGGAGGTTCACGGAGCTGAAAAAGGCCAGAGAGTATTTTGGGGTTGGAGTCTTTGGGGATCTAGTATCTTGGTGCTTGTTTCTAGCATGTCCCGTCTCTTTTTCCTCTAATCTTTTTTTTAATGGGCTAATCTCCAAAGTATATAGGGAACTCCTGTAATTCAACAGGAAAATGAACCAAAAAATCTTAAACAATTTGATTAAAAAATGGTTAAAAGAACTGAATAAACATTTCTCTGATTAGAACATATAAACGCCCAACAGGTATACGAAAGTTTTCAATGCCACGAACCAGGGAAATGCAAATTAGAACCACACGCTGCCACCTCCTATCTGCTAACCTGAGTCTTAAATACGTATTTAAAAAGAATCAAGGTGCTTTGCTGGCAGGGTTGGTAAATAGGTGGTGCAGTCACTATGGAAAGCAGTGGTGTGGAGGTTCCTTGAAATATTGAAAATAGTATTTGTTGATCTTGCATATCCTGCTTCTGGGTATATAACCAAAGAAATGAAAATAAGATTTCAGAGAGAGAGCTGCATCCATGCTCTCCGTAGCACTGAATCACGACAGCTATGACATCGAAACAACACTCATCTATGTGCAAATGGGTAAGAAAATGTGGCACATGTGATGGAGTATTATTCTGTCTTGGAAAAGAAACTCCTGCCATCTGTGACAGGTACACGATGGACCTGGAGGGCATCATATTAAGTAAAACAAGTCAGAAAAAGGACGGATAATGAATGAGCAATCTAACCTACATGTAGAATCTGACAGTCAAAGGCAGGGAAGAGTGGAAGCTGCCAAGGGTGAAGGGAGGGTGAAAGTTTTTTTTTTTTAAGATTACAAGTCCCAGCTATACAAAACAACTAACTGTACTGAGGGTCCCAGAGCTTCCTGCCTGTTAAATCAGCACTCAGCTAGGGTGCATGTACAAGCACTAGTTCTGGTGTCTAGGTGAAAACTCGAAGGCTTGTGAGCTATACAATCAGATGGAGCAAAGTTTTGCTGTCCATGAGCTCTGTGCCAGCTCTGGGCAAACTGCCCAACCTCTTAGCCTGTGTGTCCTTTCAACATCATTCTTAATGTGGGAAGCAGCACATCCAATACTTTATAAGTTTTTCTAAACGCAGTTTAGTTGGGAGATTAACGTGAGTAACTTAGACCTGAATACTTTCAAACCTAGTAACTGGACAAGACAGATTGATCCCTTTCCAGGCTTCTCAGTAAACCTCAGTCACCTGTCAGTATCGCTAGGACCAACATGTGAACTCCCAGGAACATACAGCCACTTAAAGAGGGGTAGTAGGAGTGTCCGTCACGCCCCTGCTTCCTTTCAGCTCAGCTTGAGAACCTGGTGAGCTGGGGCAGGCTGGTCCATCCTGGCTCCTGTAAGCTATATGGGTAAGTCAACACTTAAGATTAAGAGTAAAATAATTGGTATTTGGAAACTGATACAAAATGTTCCAAATAGTCTAGTCAATTTTTCATAGGTCTTATTTTCTTGCCACTCGTATTTTTCCAGGAGAGGACTCAGGGATAAAACTTAGATTACAAGTTTGAATCCAAGTACTGGTTCATTTGTAGAAAACACTGGAAATGAAAGGCAACAGTAACCAGGGAGAAATGCTGACGCCTCAGCTATAGCACAATTCAAGTTTATTCCATTTGTTCTTGCAACACAAAACTTAAACACAGTATTTATTTAGCATTCAGATGTACAAGAAATAGGATAATATGAGAAACCCAATTGTGTCAAAAGTATTACATTGTGGAAAAAATGAACTCAAATATATCAAAATGCACAAAGCACTTGTCTTCCTCCATACTGCTTAGAAAGATATGATTGTTTCTCCATTTACAAAATAGAATCAGAACAATTAAAATTTTTAAAATTTTGCATGCAAAACACTGCAATTGCTTATGTAGGAGGGCACTCTCACCAGCTTCTTCTATACATAATCGAGTATGCAATATTGCATGGAAGAAAACAGCAGTTTTAGGGAAGAAAAATCAAGTACGTACATACAGATTTAGAATTCACTATTTGGAGCAAGAAATCAATGACTAAAGGGCCCACTTGCTTGCAGCTTCCACAATGCACCCACCTGCCTCTCTGTGGTGACCCTCTGGGTAGAGAAGGCGAGCAGCGCACGGCGCTGCGTGGGTACACTCAGGTGCTGTAGTTCAACAACTCTAAGTCTAGTTACCAGTTTGAAGCTGTAAGGGGGGAATTTTTAGCACACTAAAGTAAATAGGTAAACCACCTGTTTTTATTGGATATAGTGCATATGAATTGACTTAATACAAAACTACAGAACATGCAAAATTTTTTTCCGAGATGTAAAATATTACTTTAGTGGAAACAAAACTTAATTTTCACTATGCATGTAGTACCAAAAAGCAGACACGATTTTAGCTTCCTTGACTCAAAATATGAAGATTAAGTGTTGTGAATTTCTACGCCAAGTGGTTCAGAGATACAATATAAATAACCTACTTTAAAAAAAAAAAAGAAATTGTAAACCATCTTGGTAAGACTATACTATGTTTATATGTTAACTTTCTTAAGCAACTGCTTCATAATTATGGGGTTTACAAAGTGGCCAAGAAAGAAGAGGGACAGCGAAGTAGCCTCTACTGCATTACAAGGAACATCAGGATAAACTGTACAAAGAATCACCTGGTTTCTAGACCAGTGACTGTAGAAAGCGGGTCAGGTTTGGGAATGATAGGACAGTGCACTCTCTGCGACGGCCAACTACGACAAAACACTCTGAAAATAAAGGTCAAACAGCCGTGTAGAGGGTTCCAAGTCTTAGGGACAATGTCAAGAGGTGTAAAACCAGATGTCAGAACAGCTGGCAGTCACACTGACAGAGTGCCCTCCATCTTTTATGAGGCTGGCGCCACACTTCCGTTTAGTGGTACAATTGAGTACAGTTATTGACTTTTAATCCCACTCTATCAAGCTGCACGAAGATGGCAGAATTAGCCAAACATATCAAAGTACTTAAGCCACCATTTTGATTGATTTTTCTGGACATAGGGATATTACAAGGTTAAGCTAGTTATAAGTGAAAAAGCCACAGGATAAAAAAAGTTCATGGGGGAAAACACACACACACACACACACACACACAAACACACACGCATACACACACCCCTACCCACCCCACCCTACCCTACCCCACCCACCAATCAACTGATCACTGATTGGTGGGCTTTGTTATTAGCCAGGCTGACTGTTCTTGATACTAGTTTAACTCTGCTGTAGAATGCTACATTGCCCTAAAAAAATCATCACTGATTCTTTATTATCCATAATCTGAATAAATACAAGTCCCTAACCCACCCTCCCCTCCCTTTTTAAAAATTTGAGGTACATTCAATTATTGTTGACTTGGCTAAGGAAAAACTATTATTCTTGGTTAGCTAGTATGGATGGCAAATTTAAAAAACTTTAGATCAAGAGAGCAAACTAAGGGTATACGTCTTAGTTATACAACTTATGAAACAAACACTTTAACATACAGTCTAAATATTTTCTGCAGGTCATAAAACAGTTTTAGGGTACTGTTTTAAGAACGCAGACTGTTTTGAAGGTGTCACATTTTAAGCAACATATGAAACAGAAAAGAAAAAAAATATTACGCAGGTGGGTTGGCATGTTTAGCAGAAGCCTATCCATAACTCAGGGAAACCTGGTAACGAGTGTGTTTTTGAAGGGATGGGATCATATTTGTCTGAATAGTAAACCTCACCCCAGTGATCGCTTTGGTGCAGTTTGTAATCAGCATCCAAGATGGGTCTGGGAGAGGCGTTCCAAAGACTGTTGTTCCTTGAGCCTCTGAACACAATGGAGGCCAATCCACTCACACAGCTAAAGAAGAAAATCCATAGGTACTAAGACAACCGTTCTCTTTAAATATGATACTAACAGGCTTATGGCTATGATTCTATTTTTAAATCCCCTTTTACTACCAGCAGGAGTCTGAAAGTGTTTCAATATTATATAAACATCTGAATCTAGAGGAGAAGAAAATATGCATACTGGAATGATTTCTCCTTTAGATTTCTAAAATTCAAGATTTTATAAATAAAACTAGTCAGTTTTCTCTAAAGACCCATGAAATCCATGTGAAAGGGGAGAGGAATCCCAAAGTTTGATTAAACTTTCGTCAATTTAGGGGTGTTCCCCCTCATCTTAACTGAGCTTTCACATAAAGCTGAATGTCACTGAGGGAAGATTTGGTGACCAACTGCAGGCAGCGCTCTTTACACGCCGGGAAATTCCCAGAGAGTGCATCTTAAGGCAGAAGGCTGGAGCTAATTGGTTATCTCAGCACCCTAAGTTGACATTGCAGCAGCCGCCACTGCTGACAGTTAGGGCTACCAAATATGTATAGTTGGCCTTGGTATAATCAGACCCTTGACACAATCTAATTAATAAATGAGCTAGGGAGCTGGAAAGGTCAAATGTTATGGTATATTTTATCTCTGCTCTCCCTTGGGTAGAAGCTATGTATTTTCTTAAATTGGAAAAGAGGTGGATTTGATCAGGAATCCTGGTAAAGTCCTGATCATGGTTTTCCCCCTTCTCCAAAACATAGTTTTCCCTGGTAGTCTGAATTGTTATGAATTTCTCTCCCCCCTCACCCCTTTGAAAGTATTTAGCTAAAGAAGCTGGCAGATAGAGAGTGACAGACAGACAGGCAGCAGTGTGAGGCCACAGGAGAGTCATTCTTGCAGAGCTGTCAGTCTGTCTGTCCATCACTGAAGAAGAGATTTGATTGCCTGGTTGTCAGTGGCTTCAAAGGCAGTTAGTCCATCTGGACCTTTCACAGTCTTATCAGCACCCTGGAAGAGTGAGGAAAGAGTCTTAATTACAAAATGAGTCCACAACTGAGAGCAGAGAAGGAAGGACTAGAATACTTGGCACAGGCTAATGGAGAACTAAAAATTCCTTTAATAACAGTCAATTCTATGGAAGGAAAAAAAAAGTCCAATCAGCTGGCAAGGTTATGGACTAAAAACTGTAAAAAGGTCAGGTTATTTTTCATGTAGTAGAAATTGAAAATACAAAGCTAAAAACACTATTTGCCAGTAACACAGGACTGGATTTTTAATCAATTTAATTAAAAAAAAATCCCTAACATAGTATAAAATGAAGAGAACCGCAATAGCTAAAAAAGCGAAGTGTTCACTGTGACAAAATTACTCACTGTTCTGCAACGCTTTTGGAGAGTGCATAACTATTCCACATATTTCCAAAAACTCAGAACTTAAAACAACTTTAGATAAGTTCCTAAAGAACACATACTGGTTATGGTATTTTCAAAAATCTAGTAGTAAATGATGAATGTGGGCTAGAAAAGGAAGTTACCCTTCTACACTTCTCTAGCCTGCTCTTAAAGCTTCAGCTGAAGACTGCTGTTCTGGAATATTTCACTTGCAACATGGTGTTTTTATTATGAGAATGCATTTAATACCTTTATGCTCGTTTTTATCCTTCTGCCCTTACTAGAATGAAAGCTCCATGGAGTCGGAATCTGCATCACTAACTGCATATCCTTAGCACTAACAAGTGTCTCGTGCATGGTGGATGAGTTCGTATCCAAACCTGGTCTGAATCTCTTTAATTTCAGGGCTTTTTGAGTTGGCACCAGTCCCACCAGGATTTATTCATCAAACAGCTCTGGTGGTCCTGCCCTTTTCCCCTTGCCAAAGTTCATGCATTCTTTTCGCTCTGATGGCCTACAGAATTGTCTAAACTTGGGCAGGAGGGAAAGAGGGGAATTGGAGGGGAGGGTGGGAGGGGGTAAACCCTGGGTTTACAATGATGTGAAATTTATATATAAATAAATTATAAAAAAGTTTAAAAAAAAAAAAGAATTGTCTAAACTTGACATCAGGTGAACCAGAGAGTAACTAGTCAGATTCACCAGGTCTTTTCTCCCATTGTTCTAATCTGGAATTTCCCACCCTGAACACTCCATATGCCATCCCTTTAAACACTCAGGCTCTGCAGAAACTGCTTTACTACCCTCCTCACCCCAATCCATTAAATCATTCAAGTATGTGTAGACTCTGCTGATATGCAGACACTTTGTAAGGCACTACAGAAACAAAGAAATACCAGAGTTTGCCAGCCTTGCTAACCACAAGTGACCCTAAGGAAAGAGAAGAACAGCAACAGTGCTATGTACCTGGGAAAAGGGAGAGTAGGAGGTAAGGGTGCCAGTCTTCTGGGATGAGGTAATGCTTGAGCTAATGCTTGATGTGTCTCTACAAGCTTATTAGGTAAGTCAGCAAGGAAAAGATGACATTCTAGGAAGTGTTAGAATTATTAAAGTCCTACTCAATATGACTATAAAAGCTGCTAATTCCTCATTTTGTATTTGAATATAATTGCTTCATGGAACACAGTCAAGTGGGAGAGAAACTTAATTGAGAATTTCAATGTAGACAGCACCACAACATGTTAAGTGATAATAACAGGGATCACTGTATCTAAAAGAAATCATTAGTTTTGGTGGCTACTGTTTTTTAATGACTACTATAAATTCTCTGCATTAACAAAATTTTAAATATGAGGGGTGGAGGGAGGGCCATATATCAGGGGATCAATTAATGCGCAAATGAGACAAAATTATTTAAAAAAATATAGTGAACATCTTGCTTTTTAGCTGTTAGAATGTTATCAAAAGGAGAATGAGCTCTAATTTTAGTTTTGGGGAATCATTTGTTTCCAGTGTGTGGAATTCTGGAACTAAGGTGTCATGTACTTCCCAACTCTCAAGAGATTTACTTCACTCTAGCAGGATGAAATTCTGGATAATTCTGGAGTCTGCACCTTGACAGGAGAGATGAAGAATAGAAAGCTCATTCCTTTTGCATCACCCAAATGAGAGCTGAAAATCTACCTTTTTATTTCTGCTACCTCATAAAAACTGGGGGAAATAGGGCAGAAGAGGGCATGGGACATTAAAGACACAGTGGAATCGGTACAGTCTGACTGAATAACTGGCAGACTATTTCTCCCCACTCCTCCAGTTTCATGAAGAACTGACATACAACAGGGTTTAAGGCTTAGAGTATGATGGTTTTATTTATACATACTATGGAATGAATACAAGTTCAGTGAACATACATTTTTCCATGTAGATACAATAAAAAAAAAATGCTCCTTGTGATGAGAACTCTTAGGAGTTGCTCTCTTTAACTTTCCTATGTATCATACAGCCATATTAACCATAGTCATCATATCATACATTACATCCCTAGTACATATCAGATTCCATATTTAAATGAAGTCATAAAATATTTGTCTTTCTGACTTCACTGAGTATACTGCCCTCATGGTCTATTCATGTTGTTACAAAGAGTATGATTTTGCTTTTTATGACTGAATAATATTCCATGGTGTTACATTTATATCCACTTGCTCATTCTATTTCTTCTTTAGTAGGGCTTATTAAAAAATCCCAAAAGATATGATATGTATAGTACTTTCCATAGCGTGACCACAAAATGGTTATGGTTGGGATTAATAATATTGATGCCTTATTTTATGAAATTTCTTATCTTCCAGTCTTTTGCATGTTTCATCTAATAGTAAGAATGGTTGCCAGTGACGGCTTTTATAAGCTTTAGGAATTAAGATACCACATGACTTGGGAGCCCCCTTACTTTCAGCAAACTGCCTCAAATAATCTCGCTCTGTACCTGCTACCACAGAAAATGAGGCTTACAAATTTCAAACCAGGGTTCTTTAAACCTGTGACGAGTCTGAAAATGTACTAGTTCACAGTACTTCTTTTTCACTAAATACAATACTTAGTTTAGCAAAACTTTTTCTCATAGCAAGGTGAGGGATGGAGAAAACTGATTTATGATCTAGAGCAAGCTCCTGACCTACTATGAACCCGCAGTAAACCGTCCGTACCTCAGGTACTTTCAGCACAGTGTTCCGTTCAACTGTGGACACTGCCTCTGATTTTCTGTTGCTTATCCACACAAAATTTAAGTCAACAACCAAATACTCGGCTTAAACAGTTACACAGTAATGAAGAAAACAATAAATGGAGAAAACACTGGCAAATGACCTCACCTTTGACAGAAGCAGTTTCACACAGGAAACATGACCTTCATAGACAGCAGACAGAAGAGGAGTAATATGATGTTTATCTGGAGCCTATGGAATAATAAATGAAGAGATAAGTCACCTTCTACATTCTTCATCTCTTCCATTCAGGTTTTAAAAGCCTCTTATAGAGGACCAGAGGCCAAAGCCAACAAGTAGTTTGTCCTTCAGAGTCCATGTGATGAAGTACAGGGAGCAGGACTTTGCTTTCAGCCCTTCATTGTGTGACTACTTATTCAGCATTTAAGTCTCAACACCCCACTATTATAGAAATGAAAGTGAAGTTCAGAAGAGATGGGCAAAACATAGCCAAAGAGATAAAATATTTCCACAACTGGGTCAGGTGACATGGTTCACTGAAATGTGGAAAGTATGTCTTACTTGCTATCATGATTTTGTAAACATTTCCCCAAAATTCTAAATGTAGAAGAAAATGTAGGAGAAAAGAATTGGGAGGGAGAGCTCCATCTGACCACCTATGCCTACCAGTTCAGTTTAGATTTATCATGTGACTGCAGAGTCCTGTGCTCCACAGGCTGACAGACACCTGCTACTGAGAGTAGTGTTTCTCAAGCTGCTTCAGAACAGTCAAGGAGGAAAAACACCCTATTTTATTAGCTTAAGAAAGTCATTTTGTTGTACTTATTTTTAGAAATTCCAGCTATGGATTTTTAAGTTAGTTATAGAAAATTTGGTATAGTTTCAGAACTATCTTTACTTGAAAAGCAGTTTCTCCAAGTAACTATTTTATATATCTATAGAAAACAAGTATCCTTAGGGTAAAGCAAATTTTTTTTCCCTAAAATGAAAATGTTTACATACATTAATATCTGCTCCTTTCAGCAGCAGAAATTCGAGGATTTCAAGCTGCCCACAATCTGCTGCATAATGAAGAGGCTTTCTCCCACCTTCTAGTGTCCGGTTGACATCTTCTCCCTTATAAAAGTCAAATGAAAACAGTATTTATGTACATGACAGATTAAAGGAAAATGAAGCATGTGGTATTTTTATTAAAGAAAACCTGAAATTCTGAACATTCAATACACAGTATGATAATTCAAACCCTAATCAGTTAAGCTGAAAACATGATAAAATGTTGCTAAATATAATGAAATATACTATTGTGTTCCCCCACCTGAAGTTCAATCAGCATAATGTCAAGAGGTAGCCATATAATACCAGTGCGTTAAAGCACTATGATTTTATGCAGATTATGAGATATGTATTTTAATTCTACAAAGAAAGGATCATATTCTGATGAAGACAGTATCACAAGGTAATAGTAAGTGCTATTAAAAACTTTATTCTGCAGGGCATGGTGGCTCGTGCCTGTAAGCTTCAGCCTATGAAGTGGCCAGGGCTAGGGACCACGGTTCGAGTCCCACCTGGGGCCCGTAGCGAGACCTACTTCCAAAAAAATAGCTGGGCATGGTGGTGCGCGCCTGTAATCCCAGCTACCTGGGAAACTGAGGCTGGGAACTGCTTGAGTCTGTGGTACCCTGGGCAAAAATAGCGAGACCTAGTCTCAAAAAAAAAAACAAAAAACAAAAACCAAAACTTCATTCACCACTTAGCAGAGCACTACTGAATGGCAAGTATTGTGCACAGGGGACAATGGTGAGCAGAATCCGGTATGGCTTCCTGATAGCAAGGAGGCAACTCTTTAGATTCAGAGACAGATAGTAATCAAATAATCATTTTAAAAGGTAATTTAAAAACATAACTGCTGGAAAGGAATGCAGTGTTACACAAGTATTTACAAGAAAAGGACAATTGTGATGATGGATAGGGTGGATATTATCATAAAATGAATTTAAGGCCTCACATAATTTGCCTGCCTTGAGGATTAACAGTCTAACAATAGTAAATACAACTACCCTCTCTATTGACCATCTACTACAGATTTGGCATTGTACTGCATGCATTATCTCTAATCTTCAAATCACCCTAGATGGAGAACACCTTCATTCAAGTTACCAAAAGTATAAAGAGGAAAGAGGTTAAATTTTAAATGACTCCTAAGGTTAGAAACCCATACACTTTCTTGATCACCATCTAGCCTCTTCCTCTTAAGGAAAGGTATTCACAGAGTAGAAAGATAGCTGAAAGACATTTTTTCATTTACCATACTTCATTTAGTCTGATTTGTTTCATTACCAAGCTACATTCTAAACAGAGATGTTTAGAATCCTATCATTTCATAGTCATTACAAGCTGTTCTTTCAAATGCACTCAAAATTCAAGTCCCAACCAAATTCAAGATTTAATTAACTCGTCTATGAAATCTTATGTTACAGTGAGCTCATTCTTCCTAAAAACTCACAGGAGTCAGGTGGTTCAATATGTAGTGCCCATACAACTTTGAGTGTACACTTTCAAATTCCTTGACAGTGAAGTTGATGTCTTCTCTGTTATATCCTCCTACAGTATGATGGAGGGGTTATAAACATGAGCTCATCACCATTAGACCTTGGGAAGTTACCTACTCCTCTATATTCATGATTTTCCTAACTGCAAAATGAAGAGAACAGTACTTATATCTCATTGGCTGTGAGAATTCAATTAGATGAGCCCTAAAGCCCTGATAAAATAACAGTTATCTTATTTTAAGTAGTACTCATATCTCATAGGTACACTAAATACTAAACTAAATCCTGTATAAAACTAAATTAAATAAAACGTAGCTTTACATTTTCAGGGGTACTACCACAATGTGTCAATTTTTCAAACAATGAAGTTACAAATATTTGAAATTTTATAAATTACTTTCTAAAGAAAAAGTTTAACTGTGGGGTTCTAGGTCCTCTAGTGGGTATCAGACTCAACTATATCATCTATTATTTAAGAGTGGATACTTAAAAAAATGCTATCACTTGTTTACCATAGTAATCGGCATTAAGTTAGGGGAATAAATTACAAAACCTTCCTGCCCAGAAGTATATTTAAAACTATTGCTGCAAGAGGATCAAGAGTTTTTCACTGAAAGTTAATTTCTCCCCTTAAGTAAGAGTATTTTAAAGCAGTTACTTCTAATAAAGGGTTCTTTATTTAAGCCAGTTTGTGATACAGGTAGAAAGATGCTGCTGATGACTAAAAGCTGTGTTATCTCCTAGTTGTGGGACCTTAGTTTAAGTAATTTTAGTTTCCTTATGTGTAAAACAGGAGTAAAAATCTCACGGGGATTTAACATATCATAAAATGAGATCCCCTGTAAAGTAGCTAATAGGAATGGACACAAAGCAAAATGTATAGTAAAGGCTATCTATAATAAAGGCTATTATTTCTGTGGATCCCTTTTGTTTGGGATCCAGAACTGGTTAAGGGAGGTTTCTGCATAATGATTAAAATATGACGATGATTTAATGTAATACACTTTATATTCAGAAACCAACTTATTAATCATTTAAACACTAAGAATCACTTGGTGTAACACATTAGTTAGTCTGTATTTGCAACTCCAGGGAACAAGGCTTTGAGGCACACAAAATGCTTAAGTGATTCACAGACAAAACCATTTTTCCTTTCATTTATATTTTCTTTCCTTTATTAGTACTAACTGGAAAGAATGAGCTAGATTTTTCAGAAAAACAAGATAGCTTTGTCAAAAGATATTTTTTCTTTTATTGAAATATGTGACAAGGAATGCTTTTCCTTTCCTGGTTAGTACAAGTATGCAGAATGCCTGGGTAACAGAGCTATGAGTTTATAAACTGTAGTCACTGCCTTGTCAACAATGGAGAGGTTTTTTTTTGATTGTCAGAAGAGAGGATCCATTTTTGCAAGTCTTTAAATACTTATGGTGACATAATACTTATGGTGACATGTAGAATATCAATGTCTGTCTCAGAAAAGTAGAAAGCCCTCAAAGTTAATGATTTTGTTTTTCCTATATAATCTGCTCAATTTTGCTACGAAGTAAAAGTGCTCTAAAAATGTCCTTTAAAAAACAGCAAATTAAATCCAAAATAAGTAGAATAGATGAAACATCCAAGCAGGAATTAATTAATTAGAAAACAGTATTAGAAATCAAAAGTTAACCACAATGATGTGAAATATATATATATGTATAAATTTACTTAAAAAAATAAAAAGTTGGTTCTTCAATATCAATTAGTACTGCTAAATCACTGGTTGGAAAATAAGAGTGGAAATAACTGATTATGACAGCTTAATTAAGAAGTAACAGTATGCAATAAGGTAGCTTTACCTGAGAGTGGATTTATGCACACTTGTCTGTGTGGGGAATGAGCCTGGAGAAATCACTTATTTAATATTATGGTGTATGGAATGCCTGTCAGCCAAATGGAAACCCAAGAAGCGCTCCTCTGTAAAGTCATCTACCACACTGGGTTGTTGTGGCATCACTGGAATACTATTAAAGCACTCACACATTAACTATTATTATTACAAACCCCAACAGTTTCTTTTGATAAGCTGTCTACCAATTTTCTCTGCCCTCAACAATTCAAACGTAAAAATGTCCATCAGTGTTCCTAAAAGAGTAGCACTAATAACACTGCTTCCTCAGTAAGAAATTTCAAACTGTTCCCTCTGTTGAATACAAATCTCATGCTGACACTCAAGTTATCTTCAACTCCAAATTATCATTCTGGCTTTTCACTCTCACATATACACTGCTCCCTGAATGCTAAGGGCATTCCTGGAAGCTTCCACTTGTTTCCTTCCTTTGGCTGGGGTACCTTATTTCCATTTGTCTTGACTACTGAAATTCCAGATTTGTCAAGATCTTTCTTCTCATTTTAAATAAAGTAATGAAAATATTATATATTAAAACCAACTATATCCTCTGACCTGAGTTTCAGTTTTACAGTATATGGAGATGAGCACATGATACTTTCATAATCATTGCAGTTTTAAAGATGGAATCTTGAATTTTTTTAAACAAAAAGCAAACAAATTCAACTAGAAGCTGTTACTGAGTGACACACAAAAAACTGATATGAGAAAAGCAAAAAAAAGTAAATGGGAAAAGAATGTTTATTTACATTTCAAAAATCTTTAAATTTCCTGATCTCTGAGAAAGAAAACAAGGTATTAGCAAGAAAACAACTGACAAAAATAGTACTATGGCGAGGGAGTATCTTACTAACTTATCTTTGGCAGGTAATAATAAAACAGGAATGATTAATAATTAATGAGACTGAATTAGTATATATATCAATCTTTGAACTCTACGGAAACTGTACTTTCTACTTCCATTGAATAGAAACAAAACAATCATAACTGACCAAAGAAAACCTCAATAGATGCCCAAGTCTAGAACCTTACAGAATCCATTCTCTAATCCTGATGCAACACAACTGAAATACTTCAAAAGCTGTAACACAAACACAAAACAAAACAAGCAAGAACAAAGTTCACACACAAACTAATACTAAATGTCATAATTACTGATGGAGCAAAGAGAAAATCAATACCAGAATTTCAGAATATTTTGAAAATAGTAGTAAAAATATTTGCCGAAGGTCAAATTACTCATAGAGCCAAAACTGTGAAAATGAACTTCTGTGAGATGGTTGTGAATTTTGTAAACTTACGTGGTTTTCATTAAATTTTCCTAGTTTTGTGTGACTTACGAAAAAATCAGCATTGATAGTAGTAACAGTTTTTAATGTTTAAGAAAACCCCCCCCCTAATACATAATGTATTATGTGAATGTTGTGTACTAGACTGGATACCCTGAACAAGTTAGTTGGGTCATCCATAAAAGATGCCATTTTCTTTAAATTAAATTTTTTGTAACAAGTGAGAAAATGGAGACAAAATACTCAGAAAATACCTAACATGAAACGGTGACCATTAGAATAAAACTATTAACTGGTATGTCTATTTTGTAACACCAGGATAGTTAAGTCTTTGGTTTGCTTTATAGTATAGGAACATTGCTATATGGAAAATCAGTTTTCTTCTGATGGGCTGCTGTTACTACAGCTTCTGGAAGCTTAAGGCAAACAAGGTACAACAGCTTAGGAACACTGGTAAAGAAAAAAAAATCATTTAAGGGGTTTGTGATAAGAAGTGTTGCACTGCTAATATCCACAATCAAAATGTAGAGTAGGTCACAGAAAGCACCTAGAGTACTTAATATTTTCCTATGTCTCCTCCTGTCACTAGACTTCCCCCACTCTACTTCTGTCTTCTGTACTCTCCTAAATGCTTATATGAAAAACATATTTAGAGATACGTGGTACAGTTTCAAATAGTTTCAAATTTCCTGTCCGTAATAGGAGAATCTTTTAAATGCATCTCAAAAGTATGGGGGGGGGGAGGATAAAAACTATATTGAGTACTTTTCATAGGCCTCTAGGACACAGCATTGGGTTCATTTGAATAATAAAATTTGGATGGAGCAACCTTCTTTATACTATCTGTAAGAAATGGTCTTCTGACTCCTATGGAGATTTTCTAGAGGCCCCTTTTTAGGTGAAAACAAATAATTCATTTTCTTTGATCTCCAAGATATATGCACGATACTGCAGTATTTTAAGGCATAAGTACATACTGTACTGTCACAAGAAACCAGTGTCCTAAAAAGCATTTTACAAGTAGTAGGCTAAATTAGCATATGTGTTACCATTTTGTAGCACAGCATATAAATTAATACCTGACATCTGACAGAGAATGCAACAAAACTATTAAATTTAACAATTTTTCCTATTTTTAAATTAAAATTTTAATGTTTATCCATCCCTAATATCTCAGTTACAACTAAGCACTGCCTTCTCCTTCTCAAAATTCAGAATTCTTCAGGACTGTGTTGTTTAATAGTTTTAAAATGACAAGATCTTTTTCTGAGTTGAATGAATGTTTGTTCCTCCCCTTTCCTAGGCTCCTCTCTCTTTTTTCAAGGTTTAAGGTCATTACTTATAACTGTCACAAAGATGGTAGAGCAATTCTGCGGTAAAAACTCACAACAGAACATTTCCAGAATATATCCAGATCTGCTGCCTAGGTTCAAGTTTACTGTAGAACCTGTGCCTTTTCTTTTTGAGAATGCCATTCAAACATTTTTTTTCTGCCCTATTTCTACATGTGGCTTTCTAAGTCTTGTGTATTCCTTATAGTTCAGTTATCTAGCAACCATAAAGACTTCTGAATCATATTTTTGGAAATAGTGATCTCCAAATAAGCATTGTATCTGATCATGTATTTTAATTATTTTACATCTCAAAACCTGCAGGGTAAAGAAATAAAACTTAGTTTATTAGATGGCCTAGTTTTGGTAACTTTAATGTTATTACAGGGGTCAAAATGAACTATGGTCCAAATCTAGTTTGTTGCCTGTTTTGTAAATAAAGTTTCTTAAGAGCACATACCCCGCTCTATGGCTATTTTTGGACAGCAGCAGAGATGAATAGCTTAAGAGGCTGTGTAACTCTTCTCTAAGCCTCCTCTAAAGAAAGGATCTACATAAAAACAAATAGAAAATATTTACTATACAATTTCAGAAATATTAGGCACCACTTTGTGCATTTCATATTCATTATCTCTTAAAAATTAAAAGGTGGGAGAAATAAAAATTGGGTATAATTATAAATTTCCATTTGCAGCTGGGAAAGCTGAGATTTGATGAAATTAAGTTGGTCACGGTGAGTAACTGGTAGGGGTGAGAATCAAATGCAAGTCTACTGGAATTCAAAAAGTGTAATTATTATTTCACAGAGGAACTTGAAAATGTTTTCTAAGGACATAAGCTTTCAACTAGAAAGTTTTTAAGTTATCATTTGATGGTCCACTTTCATATATATTATTATAATTAATGTGGTATTAAGTACTGGGTTAAATATTTGTTTGTCAATACCAAAGGAAAAAAGCACTAATGATCTTTACTTTTCACAAGGGAATAAGCATTAAAAATAAAAACCATCTTACTGATAAAGCATGGTTTCAAAAATTCTACTCCTGACCCTTCTCGTTAAAATTCCTAATTAAAACTCTAAATTGGTCAAGAGAGGTTACAAATGGAAGTTGGTTTATATACAATTGTCACTACTATATCTCACAGCTGTATTATTGTACTAGTGTGGAATAGTGGCTTGAAATTATTGAATTTAAAGCAACAAATAGTTTAAAAATTTAGAGTTATATCCAAGAGAAGGAAGGAGGAATAGTATTTATACTAAGGACATCTTTTACAAAGAACATCTCTTACAAAGGTAAATAATTTTGAAAACAATGGAAGGGTTAGTTCCTATAAGTACTGATTCAATTTAACCAAACTAAGTTATATGGCAATGGTAATTATTGAAAAAATTTTTATTTTCAAAAAGTTTACAGCACACCAGGGGAAAGTAGACAGGTAAAAATACTTGGTTCTTAACTGTAAGCAAGACAAACCAATTTATAATGGTTAACGAAATGTAATGCGTTAAACAGATATTAAAAGTAACAATTGTTGGGAAGGTTGAAGTAAACACAGTAGTAAATAAGCAGGCGTTAAAGGAAAAAGAAAGAAAAATGATCACAAGAACTACTTGGCTAGAGGAAAAGATGCCACATCAGGGACAACATTACTTATTTTTGGAAACCGGATGCATTATTGCGCCTACTACATACTTTTACTGTGTCTGAATCTTTACCCCAGTTTCGAAAAAAGCATCCAAATAGCCATGTATGGGTTATAAGACCGTTTTTTTAAAGTGTGTGCAAGAGAAAGCAATTTATTCATCCTTTTGGATTTTGTTATGGCAGGACTCAGGCCTTATATGTCACCAAGACCTATATAGTACTATAGCAAGAAACTTATTAAACACAGGGAGCTTCTAATGCTGGAAAGCCCCCAGTCCCAAAGCCAAATTGCCCCTCTGAAAGCACTGTACTGTAAATCAGGAACTATAGGAATAGTTGGGGGGGGGGGGGTATTTACATTCTCAATCTGAGTCACTATTCAAATATCTAAATGATAATAAGGCACCCCTTGTGTTTTAAAAACCAGACATTAAGGCAAAACTCTTTGAACAGTCAAAATCTAGACACATTCCACCGAGCAGATTTGAGTTTCTTTTAAGCCACTGTTTTTCAAAGTGAAGTCCGGTCAAGAACCCATAGCTCTTAAGTTTAAGAAACTCTAAACTATGAGAGCACACAAGAAAACTCTATTTAGATATATCACTGGCATAAACAAGGAATTAAATACACAGCTGGAATACTATGCAGAACAAAAACTTTGAAAATAAGCAGATGTTTACCAAGTATATGGGTGGTGGGAAAGAGTACTGGCAATAAAGGTGAAAGTATAAAGTATTTCATTACAAAACACTGTAGTGTAGTGAAAAAGCACCTACTCGAGTTCAAGAAAATTGAACTTCCTATCTAATGAGCAGTGTGATCCTGGTCAAGTCCTTTAACACCCAATTCTTCCTTTACTAAGTAAAGGAGGTGGACTGGATACAGATGTAGTTAGGCTTCTAAATCAACGTATGGTTATCATTATTAGTAACAGTGATTAACTTTTACTGGCATTTATTTACTACATACCAGGAACAATGGCACACAGTTTACCTGTATTAAGTAGATATGATTACTAGCTTACCCAGTTGAAGAAACAAGTTTTGAGGAGTTAACTAATTCAAAATGATCCAATTATTAAGAGGAACAGAGCTAAAGGATAGAATTCCAAAGTCAATACATTTAAAACTCTACCCACAGTTTGGGTTCAGCAAAATAAATTCAAACTTAAAAAGAACTCTTCCCCAAGTATCTATTATACAATCTGCTTTTTAAATAAAAAGTAGACCAAACTTTCTTTAAGTTCAAGGTTGCACTTAATAATATATTATTGTATACGTCCCTGAAACTGTAAGGAAATGTGACTGTCCCTTCTTTATCTGGTCAGCTTCTTAATGTTTTGGTTTCTTATTACTTTCAATAATAATCACAGCTTCTCTTCGTCCTTGTTTTATGAATGAATGAAGCAAAGCTCTATCTTATTAAAACTATTTAATATGGTAAAGACAGAGTCACACACACAAATTTTCATTCAGTCCTATTTCTTATCACAAGGTGATCCTGGATATACTACCATAAAGCAATGCTTACCAATTCTGCTATGACTTAATCAAACACAATCTCCACTGTTTCAAATACTCTGATATTCCCATATTCTGCCATATTGTTCTATCCCAAAACACTTATAAAGAATTTAATGCTGAGACACTGTTCTTGAGGTCATATGATACTGGTCAGCATCACAGAAAAAACTTAAATGTTTTAAATACTGAGGTAAGTAGAGATAATAGTCAATATTTTTCCTGAGACAACTGGAAAAAAGGAAAAACCTAAGGAACTACCTGTATAAATTCTGAAAAAGATGTAAGAGAAATGTGGCTCTATGAAATTATGCTAAATAGGACAAGTCAATGTGAACAGGAAAAGAACAGGTAATCCAAACACATGTTGGAGTTCTGTCTACGAAAGTTAACAGTTCATATTTTCAGGTAAAACCCAAATATACAAGTAAACTATATTGCCATTTCATGCCTTACATCAAAACAATTCTCAAACCCAGAAGTTCTAGAAAACCAAATTTATTTATAATCTCATAGAGGAAAAGAAGTAGGTCTTTTAAATAGGACTTAAAATTCAAGAAAGGGAGAAAAAGTGTGTATTTAACTACATAAAAAGTAAATTAAAGATCCCGGTAGAACAACAAAACAGATTTAGTTAAGCTGGGGAAAATATCTGCAAAACATGATAGAAAACGAATTCCTTAAGAAGAACTCGTAAATCAGTAAAAAACAGATCAACCACTTAACAGGAAAAGATTTTAGAGGAAGTACACATATTAATAAAATTCTGTTAAGATGTTTGATTTCCTCATTGAAGAAATCCAAATTGAAGCAATGTATCATGTTCTACCCATGAAAGGGCAAAACCTGAAAAGTCCCATGGTGCCTAGTAGCCAAAGTAGCCTAAGCTTATTAAGCTGGTCTTGAGGGTACAGTTTCAGAGTTATCAAGGCATACATATAAAGGCAATCACTATTCCACTGTTTAGTTACAAAAATAAGCTAGAAGTTAAATGTTTAATATCAGAGCACCTGTTAAATAAATTATTGTATAACCATAAACTGGAATTCTATATATCATTAAAAAGGAGGGAAGGGGTAATAAACTTCTACATGGAACCTAAGACAGATTACTAGTGAACTTTAAAATGCAAACTGTAGACTACAGAATTTTTCAGGTGGAGAAATGGATGAACCAATGAATTTCCAACATTTTCCTGAAATTATACAAATCTGCTAAAAAACGAACAGCTAATTCTGTTAAAAGGGATTGGGGAAGGAAGTCATGGGTGTTGCATTTTCTACTCAGTAGCTGAATTAATTTTACTTTTTAAACTTATCTACCTAGTTTTTAGTCTTAAAGTGACAAGATTTTTTATTTTAAAGAAAAAAAATCACATTGATAGAGGAAGCAGGCAGTAAGGCACACTGCTTCATTCTATTTTGTTCAACATAGCTTTATTTTAAAATAATAAGCATACATTATTTTAATAATTAAAATAAGCTTAAAATCATTACACTTTTAATTATACCAAGGTAAGTGAACACCTGCCTTCCACTGTAGAAAAGACTGAAATAGGAAAAGCACCTATACTAAATTTTCTATATCTGAGAGCACCAATATCACGTAAAAGCTGATATTTTCACTTTCTCCTGGGGTCACCAGTCCTGCTGCAGAAATGGAATTAACACAGACAAATTTTTATAAAAAACAGATCATTAAAAAAAAGGTGGATAAAAACAGTAAATACAAGGCAGAATCAGGACCTTGTTTAAGGTCTATATCACAAAACTGAAAGTAATCCTAATAAGCACTAAATCTTACAATTTCTAGGCCAGAGTTGGTATTTTTCTCACTTCAAGAGATCCTATCCTCTCAGAGCATACAACTGTTGCTTTTCAAACATATCATAGGGTTGGAGAGGGAAAGGAAACTGCAGAGAAAGGGAAGTTACAGACCTGACGTATAGTATTTCACAGCAAGTGAAACAGAAGTACTATGTAAACAAGAGTACATATATCAGACCTGTGGGAGATAATCAAGGACTATTTATTGATGAAACTTAAAAGCATTCTCCTCAAAGAGGTAGATTCTCAAAATTTACCAAAATATTCACCTCTAAGTAAGTCTTAAACTCACCGTTTCTATATTGTTGTGATTATTTTTCACATATACTAAAAAAATAGCATCTCCTGAGTTGTCTAGCATTATTGAGAAATGCTGGTCAACTGTATACTGAAATGTAATATAGTAAGAAGCTTTGTAGTCAGAGAAACAGTTCAAATTTCAGTTCTACTACCTAAAGAGTTTTATGACCTTGGGCAAGTTATTTAATCTTTACCTCAGTCTCTTCATCTTTAAAATGTGTCAACAATAAATACTACATGGGTAGAAGCAGTAAGTAAATAAAATTATACCTGTACATAGTATTTAATCCTTTCAAACAAACTGCAGTACTTGTTATTTTTGTTTCTTCCTAAGGCAAAACAGATACAATAAAACTTCTGTAACAATATAAGGTAACAGGAAGATAAATTATTCTGACTGACTGCAAACACAAAAGATGGCCACAGTCAGTCTCTCCATGGACACACCTTGAGCAAAGATTTAAAGTTTATAGAGATGCTGTCTCATTTTCAAATTGTCTTAAAAAAAAATAACAAACCCCCTTTTTTCCATGTCTTTATTCATAGTCAGAGATGATTTGGGCCGGCCTCTTGCTAGGCCTCTTGCTAATCCTTTTTCTATTTTGTTAATATGTGATTCTAAGCAACTGTGAGTTATGACACTCAATGGCATTTTAGGGCAGACTGATAAAGTAAAAAAAAAGTAAAGGGTTGAAGATTCAGATAGCTCTGAGTTTAAATTAAATACCATTTGTAATACTTTTTGACCTTGTTAATTAACTTCTTTTTTCCCTTCCTTAAAATGGGGTTATTATCTATATTGAAAACAATGGTAAAAAACCAAAAACTTAGTAAAAATCCTGCAGAGTTTTTCTAGTACCTGGCAATATAAGTCAACCTGTCAGTGGTAATTATTATTATATAACTAATAAAATACTTTGAAGCTTTAGCTAAGAATAAAAATAATTTATATGGAACATATGCTTTTAATGTGTGAAATTCCTTGGCACTACACTGGAAATACAAAGATGAAATTGAATAATAAAGTACCTACCCCTCCAGAGGCTCAAAGTCTAATTATGCACAGATGTGTAAATAAAATCATAGCAATTTGATAAGTGAAACAATAAAGAAGCAGTGCTTCACTTGGAGTCAAAACATTTTTTCCTTAAGAGGTAACATTTAAACTAAGAGGATAAATAGGAATTTGGGGGTTAGAGATTGAGGTGAGTAGACTTGGTCAAGGAGGATGAAGAGAGTATAATGACCTACAAGAGATGACATGGACTGTTCGGAGCAGAGTGCTTTTAGAGGTTAAGCTTAGATGGCACAGACCAGATTGTAAGGGCCCAGTATACTAACGGAAAAAAGGTGGTTCTCTAAGAAGTTAAGTAGTAGATAATCACAAATGTGTTAAGGACAGTGAAGGAGGCTGGCTGAAAGGATAACATGCTCAGATTCAGATTACTGAGAAATCACATCCACTAAGATGCACAAATTGATCAAGAAAGACTGGGGGAGGGGAAAGGAATATGGTCCTGGCTGGAAAAAGAATCAAGAACTAATTAAAACCAGTAGTGACAGCAGTGGAGAGTAAGGAATGAAAGACTATGAAGGTACTAGTAATAACACTCAGAAATCTAGGGAAATTCTGCAGTTTCTAGTTGTGCAAGTGGTTGCATCATGATGTCATAAGCTTCAGAGAAGAAAATAGTGTTCTCAATTTATCAGAACAGCACCATTCATTAGGCAGTCTGGAGATCAAGAGAGAGTTGAATTAACTCCAGTGGGAAAACTGATGTAAAGGCAGAAAGGGGTGACACAGGCAAAAATCACTTCATCCAGAGAAAGCAGATTGAAAACAATACATATGTACTATTGCTACTTAAAATAGCTTACTTTCTGGCTTTTACTTGTTTTCCAATTAGACAAACCAAATTTTACGCAAATTGAGACACTGCACATACACACTGTTTACAAGCATGAAAGCTACTTTACACAGGTCTGTTGAACACAGACTGAGCTTCCTGAGCACTCTATCCAACTCCTTCACTATCACATCAGACCTAGCAAAGGACCAGATGTGCCCAATAAAAATGCATGAACTAAGTAAATATAGTCTTAAGGTTAGTGTTAAACTGTTAAATCTCAATTTAAATTGTTAAATCTAAACTAATCAATTTTTTAATGTATATATAGGTGAATATTTAATATGGAGCAACCTAAATTTTTCTTTATACAGTGCCTTTGCCAGGAAGAAACACATAGTTTTCAATGACCTGGGCCTGAACTCTTTTTGGACTGTAAGAACTCATCACAACCAACAGTTTATGTATATACAGATTTCTGTAGAGCAGATAAAGACTAGTAAAGTATAACTACCATTTTTAAAAACTATTCATACAAGAGACTATATTAAAAAGTGTCACCTAACAGGTACATTCTTATAAGTGACAGAGTGAAAGATCCTCTTCAATGGTGTACCAAGGAGAGGATTTTAAAGACTCTCACTCCTTAGAAGAAAAACTAGACAAGCACGAACTTTTCTTTATGTACTTTCTTTGTACATATTTACCAGATATATGCACACTGCATAACTAGGATAATAATGCATGCTTATAAATTGGTGAATGAAAAAAGCGTCCATGATTAAGTAGGGAGGATAGTTAATGAGCAGATGAAACTGTTTAAAGAACTTAAAGAGTAGGGGTTGCGCGGGTGCACATACACAAACTCAAAAAAAAAAAAATGGAGTCCTAGCATTTGGCTGTTTTGCTTTTTGTTATTTTTGATTAAAAGCACTGAATATATTCTAAAAGGTTCACGTTACTCGAAAAAGTTCAACAGTGTTCAGAGGATTACATTACAGTCAAAGCTTTTTGGATGAACCAGTTCCTAGTATTTCCTTTCATACTTTCCTTTAAACGTTTTCCCTTGGTAGCAATAAGAGAAACATAAATACAATGATTTAGCTTAAAAACTACCTGAAAATAAATTAGTTGACCATTACTGGCACGTTTTTACATAAACATTTTTGTATGATCAAGAACTGTGTGCAAAATATGTCTGCCTGCACGTGCATCTTGGGAATGTCCTACTAGAAATCTTATATACTCTCACAATTACTCATCGCTTGTGAGACTCTGCATATAGCAATTTTGGAGATAGTTTACTTCTGGCTTCACTTATTATCTCTGTAACTTTGGTTTTTCTTAAGGACCAAATATCTCCGTAATTTCATCTATCAAATGGGACGAATGAAAAAGGCTTCATACTTCACAAGACTCACAAGAATGACATAATAGATAGGAAAACATAAATTCTGCTATTTTTGTAGCTGTAAGCTCAGTTAATACTTATCAACTTTTCATATTTCCAGTATATCAAATAACCATGTCAGAAAATCGAAAGGTCATTCACTTTTAGAGTAGAAAGCAGATCACAGACTGATGTGTTCCAGGCAATTTCTTCTCTTTGATCTTATACTGAAAGTTCTATTAAGTCAAGATTCAAACTTGCCAGTAGCAAGTTTGTCCACTGCAAATAACTAAGCAGATAATCTGCAAACAAGAAATCTAAACTGTAATCGTCTCTACCAGTTAAAAACTGCCTTGCACACTACTCCAAAGTTTAAGAAATGCCGCTTCTGCTTACACAGATCTCTTTAAGGAGAGACAACACTAAACCCGTGGTCATAACCTATTAAGAACTAAAATTCAGACGGGGTGCTCAAACTTTTAGAAGACGAGCAAGATGCCCGCTGTGCTTAGGTCATCCATCTACACTTTTGGAAGATTTCTTGCTTATATCATCACCAGATTACAATCACAAGTAAGTGCTCTCATAGTTACAAAAGGCACTGTTGTCCCGGCCTGCAGAGGCAGGTCAGCTAGGCATGTTGTTTACTCCTCCACCACAACGTGGTGGTTCAGTTTTGCATTTCGGGTTTAGGTTTGAGTGTCTCTTCCTTCATCACTTTACCCTCACATGCACTGTGACTAACCAGCATCACTACTCGTGACACACGCGAGCCTTCCAGACGGCATCAAGGAGAAAGATGGAGTAACCGAAGCCAGCAGGCTTGCCTGAAAGCTACCCAGGGAGCTTAAACACTCCCAGCTGCAAACCCCACCTCTGGAAGTAAATCTGCATCTGCTTCAGCGGAGCGGACAGGAAAGAGGCCACACCCAAGGTTAAGACTTCACGCTGAAGTCTTCAACGAAGTTTCAGAGTTCTACCTACTGCTATTTTCGGGACTCTCTTTGTCACGGTCAAGGAGCATTTTCAGGTTCACATCCCACCCCAAGTTAACTGTGACCACCTGGGTAGTAACTTCAGGCAGGAGCCGCCAGGTCCAAGATGGAGAACTGCCTCCGAGGAAAGACTGAAGAAACGGACTCGGGCGCCCAAGGGGGAAAACTGAAGGGACCAAGCACTCAGAAAGTGACTCTGAGAGCGCACGGCTCCCCTCCCCCCAGGGCTGAGGAAGGCCAGAAGCGAGACCTGCCTCGACCTGACAGTTTCCAGACGCGGAACGCGACCTTGCAGTCTGGACCCTGCCACCAACTTGAGACGGTCCCGGCCACCCCCTGCCCCCAGGACGACGCCCCTCCCCCGCCCCCACCCCCACCGCCGCCAGCCCAGCCCCGCCGGCCGCCCCAGCCTCCTCTCCATCCCACCTCGGGGCGCTCTCCGACCTCTCTCAGGCCCGCTTACCTTGGCCACATAGTCTTTCACCTCATCCAAATCCCCGTTTTTCAGGGCCCACATGAACTCCTTGTCGCACATCACTGCAGCGAGCGGGCCGGTGGGCCAGGCAAAGACGAGGCGGCGGTGGCGGCAGCCAGCGAATACCGCCGGGCCAGAAGCAGACAGGGCCGCGCGGAGCCGGAGAGGTAGGAAGAGAAGGCGGGGTAGGCCGCCAGGCGGGCGAGGCACTTGGCCGCGGCGACCGTTGGGGCGGGAGAAAAAAAGTTCTTTTGCGGCAGCCGGGCCCCGAGCAGGTTCCGCCTGGCGGAGAAGAAGCTGGAGACTTTGCACTTCCGGTTCACTCCCCGCTAGGACCCGCCCTGAACTTCCTCTTCCTCTTCCCTTGGGCGGAACGCCCGGCTGGCGACCCCACCCTGACGGCCCGCGGCGCCGGAGGCCGGTGTGCGCAGGCGCAGTGGCTTTGCCCGCCGGCCTACCGACCAGGAAGTGGGAGTGGGCGGGGCTGGGAGTTGAGTGACGGGGTCGGAGGTCAGGAAGGGCAGAGAGCGAGTTGAAGGTTAGCAGCTTTCAGGCGCCGTCAGGACGTCAGACGTGGGAGAATAAACTTCAGTTTTAACAGGATTTTGAAAGGCTTCTTGTTCACCTGTTAAATGTCTAGTAGAAGTGTTTGGTTTCAGTTTCTCACCTTTTCCTTTCTCCCTTCAGTCCTCCCTCATTTCTACCTCCCCTCTTATTTATTTATTTATTTATTTATTTATTTATTTATTTATTTATTTATTTATTTATTTATTTATTTATTTATTTATAATTTATTTATATATAAATTTCACATCTTTGCAATCCCAGGGATTTAACCCCCCTCACCCTCCTCTCCCATCCCCTCCTTTCCCTCCTGCCCATAGTTGTGTGCTTCAGTTTGGTACTTAGCCTGTTTTGTCTTTTCCTCATGGCTTTTGTTTACTTTTTTTCATTATGTCCCATATATTAGTGAAACCATTTGACTTCTGTCTTTCTCTTTTTGACTTGCTTCTGCTAGTATGATTCCTTCTAAGTACATCCATGTTGTCATAAAGGCATCGAATTTGTCATTCTTAATTGATGAGTAATATTCCTACCTCCCTTCTTTCTAGACTTTTCACCCTCAGTATTACCAGCAGGTGGACGGCATCAGGTCAGACTGAGAATATGGTGAAACAAACAAACAAATGGAATGCGACATCCCTGCCCTTGAGGAGCACTCCTGTACTTATCACAGCGATGTGAAGTTAGTGGCCAGCCTGCTGTTCTGTAAGGAAAATAACTAGTGCGTGAGGGAGAAAAAAATTGTCCCTCATCTTCCTGACCATCAAGTGAGCAAACATAACTGTCCATGCAATTTGCCTCTTATAATTTTGTTCATTAAAAAAAAAACCACAACTTTGAAACTTTTAGGACTTTCTAATGAGGTCAGTGCCTCTCAGAGCTTTGACTGTAACACTTTGGGGTACCACCGCCAGCTGAGTTGTGGGACATAGGCCTGTGACTTTCGAACGATCCAGTAAATCTTAGTGGAACTATTAGCTATGTCATACATACATGTAACATATATATAGTCTGTTATCACCCACTAAACAATCCAAGCCACTTTACTGTTTCAGAACTCAGATTCTGCAAACAGACCATTTTTCACATGAGACGCAAACCTTAGTAATTTTACTGCAGGCAAATTACTTTTCTTTTGCTTTTACCACATATGTTAAGTGGGGGATTAGTATAGTGTTCAAGAAATACACTTTAAGACATGCAGATGTTATTATTTAGACATAATACATAGAGATAGGTTTCAGATCAGAAGGAAAATCATCAGCTACCTTGATGGCTCTTTCCTTGTTTCCTTTTGATAATTAGAAACGGAGACTTGAACAAACATTAACATAATTCCTAACCACAAAGATCACATCACTAAGATGACTTCAGTCTGTTTCAAGTGCCTGCTTGAGAAAACATGAAGTTGCTCAGTATTTTTTTTGCTCTTCGTCGCAGCTAACATCTGAGGCTCAGGCCTCCATCATCCAGTGCCTGTGGAAAGGCGAACTTCTAACCTAGATAACTGCTAGCCAGCAGACACAGCTGGCTCAACCACATTTTCAGACTAATTCCCTTCTAATTTCCACTTCCCAGACTCCAGTGCCCACATGCCCTCTCCCTCACCCCTTATTTCCCCTTTAAAACACCTACTCACCTCTGGACAAATGGAAATTGAGTTTAGTTCACACTGGACTCCTTTCCTACTTCAGTAGTTACCGCTGATAGAGATCTGTCCTTAACTATCCTGGGACAGAATTGGTTGTGGGCGGGAGGTGCTGGGTGGTGAAAGAATTCACCTGAGCCAGAGTGGAGAACAGAACAGATCGATTTATTGAAATATACTCCTAAGGGAAGCAACGGGCAAGGCAGGAGAGGTCTGTTGCTGAGAGTGAGGGTCCTGAGGCTCTATGACCCTGGGTAGTAACACAGTTAAAAATTGTATTGGTGCCAAAATACCATGCTGGGCTGTTTGAAAGAACTGAGAAAGAAAATGGGAAGCGGGAAGAGAGGGAGTATAAAAAGGGAGGAGAGCGGACAGAGAAAAGAAGGAAGAGACGAGAATGGCGCACTGATAGAACCAGGCCTATGTGGCCTGCCAGGGGAAGCCCCCTGGAAGAGAGCTGGTGGTGGCAAGGAGCCACATGGTGGGAGAGTGGCGGCCAGAGATGTAGCTGGTCTGGAGTTGGATGCCAGAATGGCAGGCTGGGGTTGACCAGGGGCTGCTGAGGGCAGGCCTGGTGAATTTGGCTAGATGCCGCCAAAGGTGGGCTTGGTAAGGAAAATGTCTGGAGCTGCAGCAAAGTAGCATATTTGAAAAGCTGAATTTGCATCTGCATCTGTTGGAAAAGTTTGAAGAGCTTTGGAGAAGGGGAGCACCTCAGAACACTGGAGAGAGAAGAAGCAAAGACAAGCTGGCAGAGAAAGACTGCAATTTGCAGAGTGCTTGCCTTAGTTCTGGAGGGGCAAAGGGGTACCATCTTGGACATGTGTTGGGGCTTTTGGACTAAATAGTGTTTGGGGTAAGATAACTGGCCACTTGTGGCTTTAAGGAATTTTCATATTCCTGGCTGATTTCCCTTGTTAATAAAACTCTGTTGTTTAAATTGGTTTGTTGCTTTGGCAACTGCTGTGCACCTGAGTGATGTGGACCTGTGACCTTGTTGGTTACAGGTTGTTGCTCCTTTTGACTTGATTTCATTTATACTCCAACGAATTGGTTTGGGCGACTAGTTCTGAGTGGGTCCTGACTGAGGATCTGAATCTGCATAAAGAATCATGAACCGAACAGCTCATCATCAGCTTATGTTCTTTTTTCATGGCTGTCCCATTCATTCCCTTTATCCATTCAAGCCTCACAAACTTGCGCACCGGGCAAGTGATGAGGTTTTTTTAAGTTTAGTAACTGATACCACAACATTTACCACTTTCACTGGTGTCTCACTTTATCTCTGACCACGAAGTTCACACTCATGCCTACTTTTCCCGTCCTTTCTCTCAAAGTTCATCCATTAGTAAGTTTTTTATGAAAAGTGACATTGTGGAATTCTATTATAATAAGGCTAGAGAAAGTCACTGTGGAAAAGTCCTTTTCTAGTCCTCTTTCAATTGGACTTGAGCCTTGGACAAGGCGAAATCACCATCTTTCCAAGGAGACAGCAAGCAGGGAAAGACCTTGTTTGAAAGGTCTGAAAAAGAAAAATTTACCTACCTTTACTTTGGGACCCCATACCAAAGTGACTTTGGTCACTTTGTCTTTGTCTGACCATCACATCATCTGTTACTTTTCTCTGTCACATCCTTTTCTCTTCCGTATATGAACCTCCTAACTGGGTTTTTCCTCAGGGCACATTTGGGGTTTCTAACCTGCATCCTAGTCCCCTGAGTTACAGTTCTCTGCTATTTCCAAATGAATGGATTTTGACTCCTCAACTATCCTTGTTGTTCCCTTATTAAAAGCTAACACCTTCAAAATATACCTTAAATTACTCACTTATTTAACCATCTTCACAACTGACACCCTTCCAACAATACCCTCATTGGTCGCTATCATCATTATTTGCCCTGCAACAATCCCCCTATTTTAATTTTTACCCTTTTCCAAGGAATTCCTAACACTGTCACCTTTTTAACATGTCCTTCTTTCCCTAAGCTCTTTTAATGACTTCTTATTGCATTTATGATAATGGTTATTCGCTATGTTCATAGGGTGCTATGTGATTGAATTCTAGTTGTTGCCTATTACATACCATCCCCCAAAACCACCCTGGCCCCTCAAGCCCCATTGCTATTTTGGTTTCCATAGATATCATCTTCCTTCAGTTATAGAAGAAACCAAGTTCATTCCACCGTAGGGTCTTAATTCTGTGTCCTGTCTGGAATGTCCTTTTAATTCTTGTTCACTCTTCTTAAAATTTTGAGATCCCAGTGCTTATGTTACCTCTTCAGAAATTCTCTCAGATCAGCAACTTCAAGTAGTCTCCTCAATTATGTCTACCACAAACCTAGTTCCCCCCCCTCACATATCTCTTTCTGTCCCATTTTTTTTGTATGCCTATTTTGATAGGTAGTTATGGTGTTGAACAAATATGTATTTTTTCAGTCTGCTATGCTGTGCAAAAGAGAGAATTGCTCTTCCTGGCTTCCCTGTGGTTGAGTTATGGCACAAAATTAATTTTGGCCTTTTGGTGATGAACAGAAGTAATATGAGTCACTTTTACACTTGCCAATGCAAGACCCTTGAGAGTGTTTTGTTCCCTCTGCTAAGGCGACCAGCAAAATAGGTTGGCTTCCATAGTGACTGAAGTAAGCAGTGCTCCTAGCTACCCCACGACCAGGACACTATGATTAAGTGTTCAATTTTTGTTGTTTCAAGCCACTGAGATTTTGGTGTTTATTTCTGCAGCAACAGTGAGCCAGTCTTGACTAATAAAGGAACTGTTTTCAGAAGGGAGATGTTAATAAAACAAAAACCTTAGATAGGTGGCATTGGCTAAGGGGTTACACAGCATACAACAAAGGAAGTGATATTAAAAGCTGCAAGGAAGGTGATTCATATACATAGGAGTGAATCATTTGGCAAAACAATCTTCCAGGATAGCATCGGGAGATATGGAAAGTGGATATGTACGCTGATGGTAGAAAAGACTGGAAAGTAGAAAGCTTATAGCATGTATTGGTAAATTATTTTGGGGGCCTAGGAGGACTTGTTCTCACCCTTTCAACTTTATATAATTCATCTAAAACATTGTAAATGTTTAAGATGTACAACATGATGACTTGATATATGTATATATTGTGAAGTAATGACCTCAGTAAGAAATGTGACCCACCTGGTTACCTTTTTGTGTGTGTGCTCACTTTTCAGATCTGCTCAATTAGCAACTCTCAAACATACAATACAGTATGTTAAATATAGTCAATGGGCTGGTCATGAGAGCACCAGAAATTTTCACCTTTTCACTGGAATTTCTTTTACTTTGACCACTTTCATCCTTTTGTCCCATTCACATGGAGTTTGGCATTTTTAGATTCTGCACAACAGTGGGAACATACAGTATTTGTCTTTCTCCATCTGACTTATTTCATTTAGCTTAATAACCTCAAGGCCCAGTTATGTTGCAAATGGCCAGACTTCCCTCTTTTTTATTGTTGAATAATATTTTCTTGAGTATGTGTGCTTATGTACACCCACATATATAAGCTTGTCTTTACTCCTTTATCTATTACTGGACACCTTGGGTCTTTCCATATCCTGGCTATTATAATTAATGATACAGTGAACACGGGTGCAACTGTCTCTTTGATACCCTGTTTTCTTCCGTTTTCTTAATCTATTTAATTCTATTTAATTTTCTTTGTCTATTTAATTCTTCTAATTCCAGAATTGGAATTCCTTTATCATATGGTGGTTTGCTTTTGAATCTTCTGAGAGTTTCTGTACTATTTTCCATAGAAACTTGGCAGTCTACCTTCCCACCAGACTTGTTCAAGGATTCCATTTTCTCCAAATCCTCATCAATACTTCTTATTTCTTTACTTTTTGGTAATAGCCTTCCAACATACATGAGATGATATCTTCTTTTGGTTTTGACTTGTGTTTATCTGTTAAAAGGCATGATGTTCAATGCCTTTTAACAGGAAATAGAACTTGTTGGCTAGTTGTATGTTTTTTTTTGAAAATATCTACTTGGGTCTTGTCCGCTTGGAGATTATGTTATTATCTTGCTAATAAATTGTAAAGACGGCCTAATATATTTTGGTTATTAACTCCTTATGAGATATATGACTTGTAAGTATTTTCTCCAGTTGTATAGGTTGCCTTTTCATTTTGTTGATGGTTTCTTTTGCTCTGCAGAAATTTTTGGTTTGATAATTTTTTGCTTTCATTAATTGTGCTTTTGGCATCATAATACATAATGCTGTGATCTTTATCAAGGAGCATTTTTGTGGTTTCATTTTAAAAGTTTTATTGTTTTAGATATTACATGGAAGTTTTTAAATTCATTTCAAATTAATTTTTGTGAATGACTAAAATAGGAGTTGGTCTCATTCTTTTGTATGTGCCTGTCTAGTTTTCAGAGCATCATTTATTGAAGAAATTGTTTTTTCTCCCCACAACTGTTCAGAAGGTGGATTGTTCAATTTCCATATATTTGTGAAGTTTCAAGCTTCTTCCTGTTTCTAGTTTCCTGCCTCTGGGATTGGAAAAGACACAGTGCAATTTCTATCTTGAATGTGTTAAGCCCTGTTTTGTGGCCTAGCAAAAACATGTTTTGTGTTGGTTGAAGAAGAACGTGTATTCTGCTGCTGTAGGATTGAACGCTGTTTCTGCCTGTACATGTTAGGTCCATTTGAGTGTTGGTAATGATTACAAAGAAAACTTTAGAAAATAATTACCCAATTTGCAATTAGAAATGGAAGTGATTGTAGAGTCCAGAAATTTAGAGACTTGCATAGTTAGAAGAGCCAAATAATTCTCACCCTCAGTCAATAAAAACAAAATTGAGATGAGCAATGAAGGCAGATTAGAACTCAGATTTGTGTTGCTGATCAAATCAAGAGTATGACTGTCACTGACTAAAACAGGTGATGCCCAGTATATCCCTTCGTTTGAATGAGCTGAGATAGGCCGTCCAATTGATAGGGTCCGATAGGTTCATGTTACCCACAAGAGTAATACAGAAAAAAAATTGTGTCGCAGAAAGTGTAGTATATAGACTATGCAACTGACTTGAGTCAGATGTAAGATGACTAAATTGTTGAATGTTCCTAAATATCTACCAGTCACTGCCAGTGAAAACAGCAAGGACAACTTATATGACTCTGGGGCCTCAGCCTTCTGTGGGTAGGGCCTAGTCTAAGAAAATTCTTAAACTTAAAGGAAGACACATTCTTCAATACTCTTTTTATATGAGGACTTGGGAGATAATGGCAATGAATTCCCCTAGAAGGAGGCAGGTGGAACTAGAGACCACAGAAGATAAGGCAGTGAGGGAGAGTCACCTGCCATAGATCAGAATTGGCATCTAATCTACGAACATCTCTCTCCTACAGTGGAGACCCTTGTAATGTCTGCTTGGCAAGATTCCAGAGTCAAGACACGTTATGAGCCCAATGATGGTGAATTCCTGGACTTTGAACTTGAAATTACAATAAAATAGAACTTTGAGGTTATTTCCTAGAAGAACTATGCATATATTTTGCATGCAGGAGAAAGGCAAACCTAATATCCGATGAGCACAAGGGTAGAGGGCAGAAGTCACTAGTCTTACCTGCTTATGCTTTTCCCTTTAGAGCACTTTCTGATCCTCTGCTTGTTTGGTGGGGACCATATGACTAGTTCCAGCAAATGATTTTGTGTAAGTAGTGATGTAAATCACTTTAGGTTGGGGCACTTCGATACTTAATTGCCATAGTGTGTTCTTCCAATGCACTTTATCCAATATGGTGGCAACACTTAACATGCTAACGTCCTGAATAACTCTTGAGTAGCAGATTCTTCTCCAAATTCTGATAGACATGTAGCAAACCTTTAATTTTAAACCGTGAAGAAGTTGGGGGTTGTATGTTATTGAAGAATAAATCAGCCTATTCCGAATAAATCATTTATTGTCTCACCTTTGCATCAGAAAATAGGCTTAGTGAGTACAAGAATCTTGACTATCATGTGTAAGTGATAAACCAAATATTACAGTTGGCGCTCAATAAGTACTCTCAAATTAATGAATGGGTGAATTCTCAGCCTAATTCAGAACCTTAATTAACTAAGATTCATGTCTGAATGCACAGCATTTTGTCTTTGTATGGTGGTGGACCACAACAACACCTGCAAACAGCATCTAAATAGTCTTTAAGAAACAATTTTGAGGTCTTCAGAGAAAAGAATAACCTTTAAGAGTGTCATGACAATTTTAACTGAAGTTGTATTCTTTTACCTCCATTCTATAAAATACATGGTTGCATACTTATTTTTAAAATTTTAAGAAAGCATTATTGTATATTCGTATGAAGAATGAAAAATAAAAAGTACCCTTTCTTGCATTGGGTACTATTGATATTGATTTCCCTCATATTATTGATTTCCCTCATAATATTGATTTCCCTCAATATTATCCTACTTATCTTCCCATAATCACTGAGAGTGTTCAGCACAACTGGAAAACTATCTGTATGCTTAATTTGAGAGAGTAAAAACATTTAGTTATGATTTTATAAGAATACTATACATGCATATAAGAAAAATACTATAAGGAATCAAAATTAATCATGCAATTATGTTTGATTTCTTGCTTTCTTGCTTGTATTTTCTAAGTTTTTTATAAACAAACATTAAGAATCATAAAATCAAATGATTTTGATTATCATATATGTGTATAGAATAGATAGATATTCATATATCTGTCTACATATACAGAGAACTTATCTTCATCTTAATTGCAGGAGTTTCAGGCTATTACAATACAAAGTTTATAAAAGTGACAAAAAGGATAACTAAGTGGACATAACTTTACTAGGTTTTCAACTCTTATATGAATTTATGACAAATAATTCAATAAATATTTATTCAGTGCCAATACTGCTTTAGGGGTCAAGAAAAGAGTGATGACTAAAACAGATGAAGAACCCTGCTCTCATCAAGATAAATATTCTAGTGTGGGAAACAGGTAGAAACAAGATAATCTAGATAGTATTTCATGCTATAAAGAAATGAAAGGTTTTCTTGTTACAAGGAAACGTTGTTGGAGTGCAAAACCAGGGAGAGAACAAGTTGTAAGAGTGTAATTTGTTTGAGAGGCAACATTAGCTAAACAGGGCAGTGTCCACCAGGAAGTTATCAGGCTGTGATGCAATCCAGAAAGTGTTTTTCAGAGGCTAGGAATCATGACCTGTGTCTACATCCAAACTGCCATTCCTCGATGTATTCCTCCAATGAATAGGGGATCAGGAAATTTTAAAGACTTGTGCAGGAAAGGGCTCTGAGCTTGGGTCATGTGTTTTGAAACTTTTTGGTTGTTTCTCAAGTTCATTTGTCTTTTCATGATTGACTGAGAAGGGACTATAGCCTGGGTCTTTTTGGAACAATCAGCAGGTGGTCTTCTGTTCATTTCAAAGTCACTAATAAAGAGAGAAGAGGGAGTTGCTGAGTCAAGTTACCCTCCATCACTGCCCTGGAAGTCTCAAAATGGCCAGTGGATGGCCAAGATGGCAGCTGTTGGATTTAAAATAGATTCCACTGCAGTCATAGGTCAACTTTTTGAACTAAAACTTGGATTAGAAGCAAGCCCTTCCTTCTGCAGGGTAAGCATTCCAGGTAGAAAGAATAATTGCGAAGGTCAAAGCAGTTTTAAACTTGGTAGAACCAGGACCTGGGTGGACTCAGTGAGGGACATGTGTAAATGAAAAATCAGTGCAAAAATTTTGACTTGATGAATGAGTTACAGGGATTTTCTTGATGGGAAAGAAAGTATGAGCTATGTAATACTACCGATTAAGTTTTCAAACGTGGTAAGAACAATGCTGTGCTAAAATGACCATGGCATCTCATAGGAAGGCTATGTGAGTATCAAATTCAGACCCCTTTCTTTTGATTCACTCAAGTTCTTACTTAGATAGGGTGTCTCAAGTAGATTCAGTGTCATGAACAGCTGAGACCCTCAGTTAATTTCAACAGAAGGCTGCTTAAAGCCCTGTTCCTCACCTTGCCCTGATTATACCCTTAATGTGGCATAAGCATTGAGTCCAGAAAGCAGGGGCTGGTGAGTCAGTGATGGTCTGAGGGGCAACACTGTCCATGTTGTGAGTGCTTGCATCTAGGGAAGAGGGTATTGGCCATGAATCTGGCAGGCCACAGCACTTGCACTGGGTATCCAATTGGAGTATCAAATATGGCACTAGAGTTTATAGATGCCTCTGCTTCAAAAGCTTCAATTCATTATTAGAATGAGAGTAAGCAAAGCTTCACCAGCCTCAGCCATGGAAGGTAACGACCATCAGGGCCCAGGGACTTAGAGCTCTGATTCTTGTGAAACTCCCTTCCAAGGACTGGGGCATAGAGCAGCTGAAGACAGCAATTGGCTGACTTAACAAAGAGGAGATGAGCTATATTAGGAAGATGGTGAGTTAACCTGATCAAAAAAATGTGGTTGGTTCAGAGATAAGGGGAATTCTTAACTTACTGTAAATGTCTGCTTATGAGTAGAGCTTATTCTAGAATTTCTACATTGTCTGTTTTTATATTTAATTATTAGGAGGTAATTTATTGCTATTGCTGTGGTCTACAGAAATACTTGTATTGTTATGTTAAAATACAATCTATTGAAAAATGTGTGTTTTTCCTTTTATTTATCTATATCCATGTGGAATCTGGTGCCAGATACCACTATTTATCTTTGGCAGTACCTGAATTTTAGGGCATTTCACTGGGTTCAGATAAATAGTCTCTGGAGTGTTACTTTGCAGTCCAGAACCTATAATAGAAAAGGCAAATGTCACTCTGCCAAAAGTGACAGCAATTGCTGAGATGAACCCTTAGGGAACTATACCAGACTAGATGAATTAAGGGACAGAGATTTATCTTGCAAAGTCTGCTAGCTTGAGTGGAGTTCCTGACATAGCTAAAGACCTCTTAAAGAGCAGAAATCTCATTGGGCTATTAAACAACAATCTGTCTTTAAAAATAGACATCTGTACATTGCCAGTGCTGATTAGAGTAACTGTATGGAAACAGTATAAAGTCTGATCAGATGTTTCAGGAACAACTTCTAAAAACATGCTTGTAGCTAGAAAAAAGTGGGTTTTCAATACAAGATGCACACATCAAAATGTCACATTTGTAGCTTTCCTGACAAGATGATTCTGAAATGTCTTGCTTTCTGTGTACTTATTAAAGAATATGTATCGGGGTGATGGAATCATATTTTATAAAATTGAAAAATACTAATGTGTGTAATTGGGTAATTGACACCTATAAACCACTTTGTTGTGAATAGATTCACTCAGTCCAGTCTCTGAAGTATTTACATGCTGCTCATTTACTCAAGGGAGCAGCATGGAGACAAATATATTTCCATGACTTGCGCAAAAGAGCACTGTGCTTCACCAACAGTCAACTCACTAATATTGTCCAATGCCTACAGTGAAATTACTGTGATTGTCACGTATGTCACTCATTTCTTCATAACTTTCCTTCTGTGGTTTGTTTCCCGTTCAGTATTGGAGGATAGAAGCCTTTGGAAATGTTCTTTGGGGAATATGCAAATGTGCAGGTCCTGTGGGGACTCTAAATAATAATCTCCGGGTTGCAAGGCTGTCCAGGTAGCTAGAAAGAGTTTGATTATTTCTTCTAAGTTTAGGGAAATTTACTAAGAAAAAAAAGGCCATAAGCCAAATATTCATGAGCTGTTTTTCATAAAACAGACTATCCCAGTCATTAATAAAAAAAGTCTCATGAATTTAAGACTCACAAAAATATTATGTGTCAATATGTTTACCCCATTGACATTTATTTTATATGGGCTGGAGCATGTTTCCGTTTTAAAGATTATCTAAGATTTTGATTGTTGTTTGTTCTGTCTTTGGTTTATTTGATGCCACATTTTTTTTTTCAATCACAAACTGTAAGATTGTTCTTATGAGAAAAAGCGGTATTTTATGACAATTCATTTTATTTTCTAGCCCCAGGCCTCATTTGGTGAAAAATCCTGATATGTCTAATTCTTCTTTTTCTGTTACATTTGGAGAGGGTTCAACTGTAACCTTTCTCTACTCTTCAAAATCAGTGACTATGTAGATTCACTCTGTGGCTAGAAGCAAGCAGTGTATTAGAGATATGGTAATTTTGTTGCTAAAAGCAAATGCTTAACTTATCTCAATGACACCCTTATCGGAGAGATCTATACATATGAGCCTTAGGGAATAAGGTATGGAAAGAACTTGGGGAGGAAAAGAATAATAGTGGTTAAAAATAGCAGTAAAACTTTTTGTTGTTTTATAGATGATTAAAGGTTTATATATTACGTCCTCTGAGCATGAAAACACACTGTGAAGTCAGTTTTATTACATTGTTTTGTGGATGTGGAAATGAAGTGGGGAGAGATTCTGAGACTTCCCAAGGCCAGATAAACTGTAGGTAGAGAAGCCCATGGCCTGTAGGACTATATTGTTTAGGAAAGCTGGGGCTGCACATGCACAGCCAGGGAGAACAGAAGTCGAGTTTGCTTACGCCCCCGTTCCAGTGCACACAACTGAGTGAAAATATTCCAGAAAAGACTCGAAACCAGCGTGTCTTTACCTGGGTTCTTTGGTTAAAGAATTTTCAAAATGGAGATTGGGGGTAGTTTCATCTTTCAGAGTGAAGGCTTGAGAACAACATCTGGAGCAACCACCCCCAAATTGCCTCTTGCTTCTCCAAAGACCCACGAGCCAGCAGGCCAGGAAGGGGCATGGAGAAGGAAACTGGAAATGCCTCTGACAGGCGTTGTTTTCACACCTGGGTCTCCCAACGTTGACATGACTGACATTTAGGGTGGGGTAATTTTTTGTAATAAGAGCTGTCTTGCACATTAGAGGGTGCCCTCTACCCATTAGATGTCAGGGCTCTTGCCCCTGCCCGTCCCCAGATGTGACAACCAAAAGGTATCCAGATTGCCATCTGTCCCCATGGGGCAATGTCACCCCTGATTGAGAACCATATTTAAGGTGAATCAAGATGCATTAAGTAACCAAGATTGTCTACTTAAAGCTTACCAACCTGCACTAGACTGCATTTCCACTATTTCTTTTCTTCTCTTATAGTTTTAAAGCAATACAATTACCTTGCCAAATGTATGCTCACTGGGCAAACATTTATAGATGTGCAACATTAAGGAAAAGTCAAATAGGGAATCATGGTCTCAAGGTTAAAGACTAGAGAAAAATTCCATATTCCTGTGAAAATGGCAGTGGAATATTAACCAAAACAGAAATTTTCTGAGTTTTACATTAAAGGTATACTGTTAGTAGGTGTTTAAAATGATGTAGTCTTTTTGAAGACTTTTGGCTTTGATGTTGTGTTTGGCTTTGATGTTGGTGTAAAGGTGACCTTCTTCAGCTTGTGGAAAAGACTATCAAGCTTGCTGGGGCCAAATTACAGGGGCTCATAGCCATTTATTCAAAAATTTCTGATGAGAGAGCTCCCCAACCTGTCTTCTAGAAAAATGAAAAGCCTTAAGTACTAAGATTTTGAACTTATTCCAAAGAGGCCATGAATAGAGATAATTTAATTTTCAAAAAGCAAGTAGCTTGTAATATCCCAGCTTCTAGAAGGTGAAAGAGCACAGGGCTTAGTGGATGAATCTAAAATGCATCTATTGATGTTTGGGTAAAGGAACATCCATTAGTGAAGAAAATAATACCCAGCGGATCAGTCTATGGTGTAGATACTTTTATTCTCATTTCAACAACTGGAAAGGTAGAGTCAGGTGGTACAACTTACACAGCTAACAATCTCAAAGTGGCATCTGAAGTCAGCTACAGATGTTTTAAAGTGTTTGTAGTAGATAGTAGCAGAATTCTGGACATTCTGGAGAAGAGAAGTTGGTCACTGGTCAAACAGTAAGGACCAAGTACCATCTCAAAGTCCAAGGAGACTGCTCCTGACAGTAGAATCAATACTTGGGTTAGGTCTCACAAGGGCAGCAGCTCTGTGGTGGTGGAAGTTGGTGGTCTCGAGACCATGCTGTTACCGCTTTACAAGGTGACACAGGCACAGTGATTGCATCTCTGATTTCAGGGAGAGAATATTCTAAGGCTCTTCAAATTCAGATTTTTCTTTTGAGGTTGAAGATTGCTGATATACTGTCTATTTGACCTTCCATTAGTTCCATGAATGGGGCCATTTGGCTGGTGGATAACCAGATATGCACAAGGCAAACAGCTGGGTGACAAGTAAGGCAGTCAAAGGAATGACGGGTTATAAGGAACAGATTACAAGTAACAGCAATTTGGAACTAAGATATTCTGAAAATATAGAGTTGAAGATGGTGTAAAGTCAGAGGCAACAGGTGTCTGATCCAAACATGTGGGTCAGACTGTAGTCTAACATGTTGGAAGGACCTTGAAGGGTAAATTGAGAAGCAGTTCTTAAACATGTTTTTTTTTTTTTTTTTGGTCTAATGGTGGCAGCACAATTTACTCAGCTGCCTCTCAAACATGCTTTTTAAAAATTCAGACATGAAGATAATAATATATAAGATACAAGAAATTCAACTCTAAGTTACCATCAAAGTGAATATATATATTTGCATTTTATTTCTTGATTGTGAACAAGAAAGACAGATTAAAATATATATTTAAAAATGGATTGAAATATACACTTAATGACTAAGGACATGTAACTAGCTGTAGAAATATTATAAAATATGATTGCTAATCTTTATTTTCCCCCACCCCCTGATTATTAATCTCTAATTATAGGCAGTTGTGGTCTTCATTATGGTTTATGGAATAATGATGAAGCTTAAAGTTCAATGCTTTTAACAGTTAGTGTTTTTCTATGATTATGCTTCTGTTTATATTACCGAGTCTGAGAGTTTTACCTGACTAGAAGCCATTTGAAATAATGTAATTTAGCCCTGCACATTATTCTAAAACCTAAATTGAAGACAAATATTTCTTAAAAAAGCAATTACATATTTCCATGCTTATTACTTGCTCTGTATATATTATAAAAGTTGAGTGCTTTATGGTAGAGAAGTTAATCTGAAATCATTTTAGGTAAATTCATTGTTCTCTATACCATTAGAACAAGTAAAATAAAATGGTAGGGACATTAGAATTTAAGCATCTTTATTACATATTTGGCCAACTGTGAAAATGAACATTTGAAAGTCTATTGACATCTTATCTTTTAACCACAATAAAGGTGGAACTATGAAACTATTCTAGGTGACTATATCTTATGATTAAAGTGGAAGAACATTTCCATAAACACAAAGCATACTTATAATGTTTATGTAGGATTTTGAGAAACAATTTTCACTCATGGTCCTCTTATTTAATATTTAAAACAATTCTTAGAAGTTGATAACTTTACTATTTTCATTTTTGGGTTAAGGGAATAGATTCCTAGGAACAACCACCCATAAGAGTAGATGGTGAGGTTGGAATTAAAACCTACTTTCCTGATTTCTAACTTTGTATACAAATTTTTAATGCAAGAAGCTACCTCTGTGGAGAAAAGCAAATGGATTTGGATCTCTACATGGAATGAAGGTGACTTTAGAATTTTCAAAAGAAGTGTTTAGAAAGTGGGCATAGTTATTGGTCGGGGAATGCATTTCCGGCAATTGTCAACAGTGAACATAAGTCCGTCCTAGGCTGGATATTTTTCACTCTTTCTGGGTGGAAGACACAATGTCACAAGCCGGTCCTTGCTTCTTTAAGGAGACACCCTCTTTAGAGTGTGGTATGTTCTATAAACTCTGGAGGCAGATCTGGGGTCAAATCCTACCTTTCTCAATCTCAGCTAAGTGACCTTGTGGCCAAGTGAACCTACTTCTCTAAAACTCAGTTTTACAGTCTCCTTATCTGCAGAATATCGATGAATAAAGTACTTATATGAAAAGATTTGTCATGAAGACAAAATGAAATAGTGTATATAAGGTACCCCACTATTGCCTTAAATTTACTGTTAGTTATTATCTTAATGCCCCATGCTAGGGGTTTAAAATGCCGGCAAAGTGAGTAAGTTGTCTGTATTAATATTTTAATAGTTTAGACATTAAGACATATCTTAGTAGGTTGTGGCCTGGATCCAATGGGGACAATACTAATTTAAATATTTTCTTATCGTTCTCTTAACTTGACCCAATATGGTCTAAATAAAAGACCCTGGCACTCTCCCAGCATACTGATAACATGGTGATCATGTGGGTAGTTTCTGGCTGAAATGTGAGGAGGCCAGTTCTTGCAAGTTGTGAGGAATAGGCTTTAAGCATCTGGCCTCCATCTAGACTGTTTTAAGTGATGGCTGAACAGCTCAAAGTATCATAAAGCATTTCAGTAGCATTGAGGAAACAGGATGAATTAACTAAAACTTTTACCAGGATGAATTAACTAAAACTAGTTTTAGGAGTTGGACATTATTTGGAAATTGTTGCAATGGGTGTATATATATATATATATATATATATATATATATATATAACTTATATATTATATATTCTATATATTTAATATATATAAAACATTTAAATATATATAATTTTAACTCATTGATTTAGATAATCATGTTCTTCTATTACTAATAGAAACAATTTGCATGGTTGACTACTTGGTGAATTTCTTGGTTTGCTTATTATTTGAAACCTAAGATCCCAAGGGCCTGTCTCTGGACACTGGAGAACATGTGTTTTGTGCCATTGTAACATCTACAAGAGAGCATTGAAACTCTAGGCATTTGCAGGCCCACCTAGACCCCAGGCCCTGAATTTTGGGTAGTGAGGAGTGGTGTTTGGAATTACTGGGTTGACTTTTTTTTTTTGAGACTACGTCTTGCTATTTTTGCCTGTGGAACCGCAGGTTCACGTTGCCTGGGGTACCACAGACTCAAACAACCCCCAGCCTCAGGTTCCCAGGTAGCTGGGATTACAGGTGCGTGACACCACACCCAGTTATATTTTTTTGGAACTTGGTTTCACTACATGCCCCTGGCAGGACTTGAACCGCGATCCCTAGCCCTGACCACGGCTTCCTAGGCTGCTGGTTACAGGCATGTGCCACCATGCCCGGTCTTCTGGGTTGATTTGTATTGCTTTTACATAAATAGCATATTTTATTATTTTTCTAAATAGGCCCATTCCTTATATTGGAAACTTGGGTAAGTTGAAAAACTTACCCAATTCCATCAATTGAAATGTCATGAAAGACAGATTTTCTTTCATTGTCTCAGCGTGAAGAGTGAGTACTCTCTATTTTAGTTATAGGCAATACTTGTGTGTGTGTGTGTGTATTTGGAAATGAACATACTTTTAATCTGTCTATATGCCATGATATTCACTGCTTCAGAATCATCTGTAATACGTTCACATTTGACATCCTATTTTTAGATTTAAATCGGATTCCAGGTTGACAGGTGCAATAATAGCATCTGGAAAGTGTCTGAAAAGTTGAGGATGCTTAACTTGGAACAGAGAACTGGGTTTCATGATCGTGTTCTGAAAGCAGTGCAATGCAACCCTTTCTGTAGATGCAGATAGACAATCTAGAGACGAGGAGAAGTTACTTTCAGGCTAACTTTTAGAAGGTGAGAACTTCTCTGGATAAAGTGGGCCCTGTGAAGGGTGGAAGGCAGCTCGCACGCTGTCACTGCTTATATAATGTCTTTTCAAGAGTGCTATGGAAGTGACTTGACTTGGGCCAGAAAGTCGAATTGGTTGGTTTCCTCAGATTCATTTTAAGAGTACAATGCTATGATGGCCTAGAGAACTCATCCTGAAGAAGAGATGTTCTGTGCCATGGACAATCTTGCCTCCGCTTTGGACTCTGGGTCCTTAATCTGCAAAATGAGATCTCTGGACACCCACTCAGTAACGTGCCTTTATGGCTGTTGGGCTTCACTGAGTGACATGCTAAGAAGATTACCAGTTTGAACATATTTAACTATTTAATGGTTTGGTGGTTTATATAACAGTACCGCTCTTCTTTTTTTTTTTTTTTTTTTTTTTTTTTTT
>PVHY01007007.1:0-70318 GCA_004024945.1 Uropsilus gracilis | reverse complement strand
CACTAATATATGGGATATAGTGAAAAAAAAAATAAAATAAATAAAAGCCTTGAAGAAAGTCAAAACAAACGAAGCACCAAAATGAAGCGCACAACTATGAACAGGAGGGAAAGGGGGGGAAGGGAGGGGAGGGAGGGGGGGGAGGCAAACCCTTGAGATTACAAAGTTGTGAAATTTATATATAAATAAAGAAAAAAAATTAAAAAAAAAAAGGTGAAAATAGGAAACAGGATAACCAAGGCAAAGATGGAAGCAATGCTTCGCCATCAAAGCAAAGGCAGTGATTGCCAGCAAGCCATCTAGGGGAGAGCACAGAACACACACTGACCCACAGCCTCAAAAGAAACCAACCCTATTGATACGTTGATTTTGGACTTCTGCAACCCAGAAATAAGAGACAGTAAATTTTTTGTGTGTAAACCGTCAAGTTGTAGTATTTGTTCCAGCAACCCTAGCAAGCTAATAGAGAAATTAAAAATGTCTCTATAGAAAGCATATTGCACCACATGTTGTCCTTGCATCCCTTAGCTCTGAGTGTTTCCTCCTTTCCGGACACAACCTTCTTTGATTTTCATCGGTATGCTTTCGCTTTTGTGAGCTGGTGTCTGGGATATGCAGTCCGGCACCAAGTAAAATTGATGAATGATCTTCTGCTCTTTCCAATTTGAATAGATGTACTGTTGTGACTTGTTGGGCCTCAAGAGGAAAATGAGTCTAAACAAAAAGAATTTCTCAACCCATGGTTACTTTCTTCCCAAAATCTCAAACTGATAAAGAGCTCCCATTTTTTTTTCCTTTTTCTAGATATGCAAAAGGATATCTAGGATATTTTTTTAAATTCTAAGAGCTTTGTTTTATTTCATAGTTTTTTCTCCTCATTTGATCTAAGGAGCAGACTAGAGAATTAATGCTTCTGTGGTTGTCTCTGACATTTTAATACTCTGCAAGGTTCTTTATTACTCCTATCCAATTATTTGGTATGATGTTAAGTTATGATACATTGAGCTAACACCCTGACTATCACAAGGCATACTGTAGTATATAGCTACTGTATATGAATGTAATATATTGCCAATGTATTTTATTAAAATATATAGCTAGTATATATTACTATAGTATGTAATTGCTGTTATAACTACAATATAAGTTATTATAAATTATTGAACTTGCAGCTAGCATATATTGCTATCACATGTAACTATGTATATATCTAGTATATATTAGTAATAATATAAACCAGTATATATTATTGTAATAAGTAGCTAGCATTCTCAATTTTCTTTAAACATACACATTTTGATTTTCTGCCTGTTTGGAAAGAGACATCAATATTAACAGGACATCTAACAGAATAATCTGGGCCCTTATTTGAACATAGATAATATATACAACGTAGAACAGAACTTGAGAAGTGATTTCAATTGTTAAATACCAGTAACTTGTGTCAAAGTAAACATTGCTTTGAACAGTGTAAGAGAGTCAAGGAAGAGTTCATTGATGTCTATTACAGTAAGAGGGAGAGACCATAATTCACTCTGAGCTCAACGCCACTGAAATAAAGTGCTGAGGAGTTAAAAATAAAAAATTAAACTGGAGTGGAGGGTGGGGATCACAGGACACCAATTGTTAGTAACTGAGTCTGTCCTGATGAAAAATAAACTTTCCTATTTCTTAATGAAAAGAGTTACTTTTATAACTTGGTGCAAGCACCCTTGGATTCAGGCTCCTGTCTTTCCCACTGAGACAGAGAAATGGCAGTACCATGTTCCTTGATGATTATATTTCAAAGCAATGGCTCCCCTCCTAGAGAAAGACACTTGTAAAACTTCCAAGAAGACTTCAAAGAAAATATTTTCATCTCAAATAGGGAAATAATTTAAAATTATTAGTTTTTTAATACAAAGTATCCAAAGAAAAGGAGGACAAGGGCCCAGGGATAAGAAACTTAGGAACAGCTTGAGAGAAATGTTAGTACTTTCATGGTCACCTGATATGCATGTGGGTAGATGTTTCATACCGCAGGTTTATAATCACTAGGAGACATCAGAGACCACAAGATTAGCTCAAGTTTTATTCTCAAAATCAAGCCCAGATGTGCTTATTTCAAATGTTCCATAATCACTCTGAGTCTCAGAATGCTGATGTAGAAAATGAGTGCTTGAACTAATTTTCTGGACAACTTGAGTTCTAACTTTGCCTCTGGTGCAGTCAATATTAGCCTAACTTGAACGAGCATTTACAATACGGATTTTTAGGCAGCCTCTAATCAACTGTTGGATTTTTTCTATGAAGCATTTAGTAACAGTTTGCTTCCATGCATTTAATCAGATAATAAAGAAATCTTTTGTATGAATCACTAACTCCCATATTTGATTGATTATGTAATCATTTCAAGATTTATAAAAATACAAATACTCAGATCCTGTCCCTGCATAATCTGTTTTATAAGCTTAAGGTGGTTCCAGGGAACTTAATTTGCTGTAACATCTGAAGTTACAAATTAGCAAATATGTTTGGGAACCAGAAGTTGAAGTACATTGTATGATGTTTAAGAATTGTGAGATAGGATACAGAATTTATTTCCTTCCATTCTATAGTGATTTTTAAAAATGCATAGTTAAATACATTGACTCAAGTAGTGGTTCAATGCAAAAATATCTCATGAATATTTTCTTGGCGAGTATTTGTGGTTATTCTTGTTGGTTTTGTAACTAATTCCCAAAAAGGAATTTGCCAAATAACAAGAAGTTTGATCTATTAAATATACTGCCAATTTGCTAGTATTTTCTTAACGAGGAAGGATGAATAACAAACTGTCTTTATAAGTCACTAAACCAGAGTCCTTTGGTTTGGTGAAGAGACCAAAGAATGACAGTTCTTCCCCACAACTTGAATTCAGTGAATGTAAGACCTTAAAACCACATCTGTTTTTCTCCATAACATTCAAACAATTGCCTAACCTCTTGGTGTATAAGCAAAATGTACAAGGGTTCACATGACGACACTTTGCTTAATTTAATTTAATCTATTTGATTAAAAGAGGATGAGGAGGAATAAACAAATGTCTATAGAACATCTGCTCAGGTTCTGTAGAAGACTGCACTTCTCCATGTTCCCCCAAAGTTTGTTCTATCTGTCACCCATTGCTTTGTTTGAGTTCCTGCAGGGAACAAAATTGTGAAGTTCTTTAGAAAGAAATACGATGCTTGAAGTCACATGGCTTCATTGCTTTGTTTGAGTTCCTGCAGGGAACAAACTTGTGAAGTTCTTTAGAAAGAAATACGATGCTTGAAGTCACATGGCTTCCTGTTTATCTAAGGTGAGCTTGTCCAGCACAGGCAGAAAGCTGTGTTACAATCTTTGTTTAGAATAGTGTTACTTGGTAGGCACAAAGGTAACTTTCTGGACCCTGCAACATATCTCTTTTGAAATATTGCCTGATGTGTGAATTTTTTAGGCCACAATACATTTCTAGAAGTTTAGTAGGGTTGTATGAGGAACAGAAAACGGTGAAAAATAATGTGATTCAGGGAGAAAATATCAATTCCATGAATTTTATGCAATGTGACTAATTATATGCAAGAATGTTTTAATTTACCTTGGTTTAATTTAGTCTGTGGGTATTATAAATTGTGTTAAATCTACACAGCCAAGTTGATGAGGAAATTTTACGAATTTACAAGATGAACAAATTTTAACCACTGCAAACTGAGAAACTCATGGATATGAAGCAGGATAACTTTTATTGACATGAAAAAATTGATTCATTTCATATTTCAGACACTTTATATCTGTAAACCTATAAAAGGAAATCTTAGTTTATAGAGGGAAATGCATGGTTAAGATGGTTTATAAGCAACTACATTAGACTAGACCTCAGAGAGCACATTTAAAGGATGATAATAATACTCATTTCAAAAGCAGTTAAAACATTAGATATTTATGCTCTAGAAGCCTATGTCTTCTTAGTTAATATATATTAAACATCTGTATTTCAGGTAATTGCCTATGTGCTTTATGTGGACTGGCTAATCTAGTTTTCATTGCATTGTGGCATAGTGGAATTGTATCCATTTTATGGGTGGGGAAATCAAGATTCAGAATTTCTAATGTCTTGAACAAAGACAAAAGCCTGTGACAGGTGGGATTCAATCTCCTGACTTTTAACCTTTCTCTGGTTCTATACTGATTCTAATGACTGAATTATGTAAATTCAGCACTTAATTTAAGTGTATAAATTCAACTAGGCCACCCAAGAGAGAAAAAAAAGTGCTTGTTTTGCTTTATACACATAACAGATCAGCACTACCTTGACCTGTGTTCTGTTTGCCCTGTATTTTTATTAGTGGTGGAAAATGGTTGATGATTAAAAAAACATATATTCTTTGTATTACAAAAGTTTTCCGTGAAAAATTGTCAAGGAATCAATTTAATTATTTAGTAAGTGAATGATTCACATGGAGGCTATCTAAATCACTGTATTCTAGATTAAAATGCAAAGTGACATTGATGCTAAGCAGGCCTAAAATTCAAAGAGAGGAAGGGAAGGGGAAAATTTTCGATTAGTTAGGCATTTCAGTCAGCTAATTGAGTTGCCTGGATTTTTTCATGGAATTGTCTAGTTGATTTACTTTTTGTGCTGGTATGAGCTAAACATAGGATGTGTGTTAGTATGTAAAAATAACTTAAAATTTTTATAGCTTTAGATGTGTCAAATCACAAAAATATAAAGATGCACCCTTATCTATCATTGGGTCCCATTCAGGAAAGGATCTCCCTCTAAAATGACTTATAGTCTAATCTAATCTGTACATTAAACACACAAGGAAAGTGAAGCTTAACTCATTTATGTAATTCAAAGTTAAAATGAATTAGACCCCAGATTATCCAATTTTCACCCCCTTTTAGTTTTTACCTTGTTCTCTTATAGTGGTCTCTGCTTTTCTGTATTTGTGACTTATACAAACAGCTACCAAATGACACAAAATTTATTAAAAATAATGAGCTGCGTATGATAAGAGAGCAAGGTGGATGCTAAAAGACATGGCATGTAGCACTGGAAAGTACTTACATCGAATCCTGGATACTCTATGATTTTGCAACAGTTCCTTTCTCTTGCCAAGCAGCAATTACACCCTGGCATTCATACAAACACACCAATCATAAAACTAATTTCCCACTTGCTTTTAGCTCCTAATCCCATATGTAATCCCCATTACTTCTTCCACGGCACAATGGTGGCATTTCCAGGATGTTTTGAATCTCAGTTTTCTTTTTGAGGGAAGAAATACCGATCATAAGGAGTAAGAGCTAGTAGATCAAGGACAGTAAGTAGCTAATTTTAATGGGTTGAGCAGATGTACAGTTAACATGAGCCACCTGCCGAAGTTCTTTAAATAATGAGGATGGGTCTTAGCATGCAATAGCTCAGAACCTCTCAAAAATTCTAAATCCTTTGTTCCTGCCCTCTACTCCATCCTATTGAAGGATACTATCTAACAATTTGCTAAGACTTTATTTTATTGAAGACATAAGCACTAAAAGTGATTTAATAAAGAAACGTAAGTCCTTACACTAAATACCCTATCGTTATAGGATCTTCCTTCAACTTGGTGTCTTTGATCATTTGTGATGAAGAACCACCCATGTGGGAGTGGAGGCTTAAATTGAATTGTTGTTATATAGTTATTCTTATAGTCCAGGATGCTGCTGATGTTGGCCTTACTTTGCTTCCTACCATTAGCTGTGTTTACACATGACCTGTTTTTTAGTGGGACTTGGATGCAATTTCCAGCAATGTTTGCATTAACTCATTACATTGAGAAATAATGACAAGTTAAGTAATTGTTACTCTCTAGAGAAAGGCATTTTGTGACAGTCATGGCTATATTTCCCTCATGTCTATGTCACAGTGAGGTTGCAATTACTGGCATCATTTATATGCACCGGAAAGACCATTAGCAATGTTAGGACTTTAACATATTGTTGGGTACTTTCCCATTCTGAGTCTTTAGCTTCTTTTACAACCTAGTCCATCATAGCCAGTGAAGTTATTCATTTCACTCTGCTGTCAGCCACTGGAGAAGCAAGATATTCTCTGCCCCAAGGTATTATTTTCAACTGCTTGCATTCACTTTCTTCCAGTTGTTCTTTGCATGTCAGCATTTTTGAAGTATTTTTGCATAGACTTCTATAGACAATTGAGTGGTTTTTCTGCTGCTGACAATTTTGAAAGTCTATGGTTGTAAATTGTTCATGAAGGGTTTCATTTAGCATGCCTGAGATGGATTTCCCACACTTTCCCAACCCACTCATCCTAAAAAAAAAAAAAAAAAAAAATCTGGGAAGTGTGCCATACTGGATGGAGGAAGCCTGGCTGAGGAAGCCAGCCAAGATAGCCCTGCCTCTGCCGGACTGTAACTAGACCTTTAGACCTGAGACTCCCTTCTGATGCCTGTGTGAGATTCAGTTCCTCTACTAAACCTTGTATCAAACACCAACTTCATAGGGTAGTGGGAAGGGTAAAATTAAACAAAATATATGGAAAGTTTCATGTGCAAAGAAATCATTATTAAGGAAATAATGACAGAAAATTAAAAATGCTTTCATAGTTTACAATCCATGTTTGTATGCAGTATGTATGTACCATTGGAGTCATTAGGTAGGTATTCTTATGATTTCAGCTTTATTGTGAGGAAATTAAGCTAAATGGAGTTGAAGAATTTGCCAGAATTCCTAATTCCTCAAAAGCTAGTCTCCTGACTTTCACATCTATGTTCTTTTCTTGTCAGTACCAGAAAGCAACTAAAAGATGTTTATTGAACAGTAATAGCTTCAAAAAAACCAAAAAACAAAAAATTAATTGTGGAAAATTTCAAAAAAATACAAATGCAGATAGAAGAATACAATGAATCCCCACACAACTAGCACAGACTTCAACAACTTTGTGGTTTTTCAAAGATTTGTGTCTTATCCAATCTCTTTTTAGCTTGAATGTTTCAAAGAAATCCTCACACAAGATTTCATTTCACTTTTACTTTAGTATGCCCCATGTCTTTTAAGTAATTTTTTACTATAACCACAATACCTTCATCTTAACTAAAAAAAAAAAAAAATTAAAATCTGCTCCTTGCTATCATTTAAGTTTTAGTGATTTATCTCAACACTACCAGCATTCAGATAAATTGTTTGAACTGAGATTCAAACAATGTCTGCACATGGCATTTATTTTTTATATCTCATAAGGATATATTATTTTTGAAGAGTTCCCCTTACTTTTGATTTCATGTCTTTGGTTTATTAGAGATATTTTTGAATTATTTTTAAGTAATAAAGAATGGTCCACATTCTGAGTTTTGCCAACTGTTTCCTCATGGTGCTATTTAACTTGCATTTCATCCACATTTCCAATTACAGCTGATATTGCTAGGCTCCTCCACAGATTCCCCTGTCTTGTATCTTTCAAAGTGTCCCACCCTTTGCTCTACAGAACTTCTTGGAAGACTTTCCTAAGTTTTTCACTGAGAACTTCAGTCATCCTGGTCTATACACAGGTGCCTATATGTTCAGGCTATTTAGACTCCACTACTCAGGGAGTCATATTTATTTCAGCAGAGATTATCCTTCACTAAAATCTCCCCTCAATTGTTTCTAAGTTCTAGAGAATTTTTATCCTTCCCTGTCACTATAAGTCAGTGTCTTGAAGTGACTTTATCTCTCATTTTGTCTGTATCTGCTTATTTCAGAGGAGTGTGTAAATCTACTCTCTCTTACTCCAGATTTAAAGTGGAGGTCTCTGACTTGTTCTAGTAGATTCTTGAATCCCATTTTGGGATTCTAAAGGACTATTTTGCTGATTTAGATCAATGGTGAGAATTTTGTGCATTTGTTTTAACCCATGAGAACAAGAAGAAGAATGGCAAGGATGAGATTATAAAGCTGAGTAGAGCACAAGGAGTTTTAAATGGTAGAATTCAAGCACAATGAAGTCTTGACAGAAATGAATATGTCTTAATTTAACTTGTGAGTATTTGGAAATAGTACCAATGGGTGCCCAGGGAGACTGAAAACTGAGAAAGGTGGCTGACCTCAAACTAGAACACTGAGGGGCTCCTGGGCTCATCAACCAACACTAAATAATGCTTACAGTCATAACTACCTTCTTTTTCATAACCCCAAACATTTGCTATTGTTTTTTTTTCAGTAGGAAAAGGAACTATTTCAATATTGCAAATAGTTACATAAGTAGTAAAATACAACAATGATTTTGTTCTGCGCAATGGGAAATAGATTTTTCACCTATATAAAAACTAAAATCACAAAAACAAAAGTGATGAACAGCCCTTAGTGATATTTCATTGTATTATCCCAGCTACACAAATCCGGTTTTCAACTCAACATTATATATCTTAGATAAACTGTGTTTGCATTGTTCTTTCCTTTACTATTTAGACATATTGTCAGGTTTGTTTGTAACTGTGATGTATTTTCTAGACAGAAATATTTGAAACAAAGCCAGAAACTTTAATAAAAAAAAATCCTAGAAAATTAGAACACATGACAAAGTAATATACATTTGAAGCTACTGCTTTTGGAATCAAAATGTATTTTGTGATGGAAGTTGCAGATAAATGATCTCATACACACAAATCATATTGAAGGAAATTGGAAGAAACTAAAATTCAGAGTTGACAATATTGATTTGTTGGAAAATAGTGTTTACTGTTAAAGGAGTATGATGAGTCTATTTCATTTGTAAAGATGTTTTGTTGTTGAAAATCAAAAAGGTAAGAAAGAGATGTTTTTATTTATGAGCACACAGATTGATTCAAACAGTTCTGTAGACAGAAAAATAATGTCCAAACCAAGACCAAATGGGTGAGCACACTGTTATTAGGTGAACAGAATGGTATGCAGCAAGCAATGGGGCATGGCGGTGTGGCTGGCGTGTAAAGTATTCCCTCAGAACATCAAAGATGCTCTTAATTAAAGAGAGCACTTTGATTTTCATTTTACTGGAAACATGACTCAGACCAATATAAATAGAGTTATAAAAATTTATCTGCAGAAAACCAGAGTTTATTTTAACATAATTGAACAGATAGTAGTAGTTCTGATAAAAAAAAAAAAAAAGCAAGGGCAAAATGTTTGATAGTTTCCCCAGTGTTTCATAGGTGTGAGGGAAGACCATTGTGCATGCATTGGCATAATCACCCTTTCGAGTTCATTTGACTGATGTTCTGCCACTAAGGGGAACAACTAAATTCTGTGAATATTAATAACTCCTTGAACAACATATTAGATGTTTATAAAAAACTTGGAACTATTTCAGAACATTATAAGTCAAAGAAGTATGTAATACTGAAGAAACATTGTGGCATATAGAAATAGCTTGGACAGCAGGTTAATACACAGTAGAGTCCTGTCTAAAAAGTTTCAGACAATATTGAAATATTAGAAGTAACAGAAAATGAATACAGCTATAAAGTTCCCAGATGAACTGATTTGTTGAATTTGGTTTCCAAATTGGAAATTATTATTTCTCTTTAAAAAATAAAAAAGCACAGGTTAAGTACAAGTATTAGAAAAACTACTTCTGAGGTACTTCAAAATGAAGCTATGTAGTTTTCTTTAAGATGGAAATAGTTCTGTACTATGTATCATATTAAAAATGGTGAATATTTCAGAACAATTTTCGATCAGGCAGTGAAGGAATTATGCTTTCTGCTGACCCATTTCCAACTCTAAATTGTTTAAGGTTTGAAAGAAACTTCAAAAGTAAGAATAGTTCTAAAATATTTTATAATAATTTCTTACTTTATTGCAATATTTATATAACTCATATTCAGATTTCTGAATGCTTTAAGTGATTAAGCAATAATCAGATCTGTCTAAAATTTTTATAAATATCATGCAAAGAAAATTCCCTATCTCTGATTTAAAGTTTGGCTTCACTGTAAATCATGATTTCACTTCTGCAAGTTACTGCATACTGACCAAACTCTACATCAGCATAGAATGTCCAGTGTTCTGGACATTTCTGTGTTACAGAAAAAGGCCATTCTACTACAAGGATAGAAGAGAGTCACTGGTCTGGAACTGAAAATTCTTAAGTAGATTTGGTAACCAATTTGCTGAGCCTGATAGAAGAAAGTTTCTAGAGGAAAAGTTTTCAACATCAATCTGGAAAAGGATAATAAAGTACTTTTCAAAATAAAATAATATATTTTTATTTCATTGTATTTACTTTATATAGTGCCCTATTTTAATATCCAATTTTTAACTGTAAGTTAAATATCTGTTCTGTACTTCACCAAAGAGGAAATACAGATGACTAACAGGCATATGAAAGAATGCTCCACATCTCTAATAACCAGGGAAATGCAAATTAAAAACACACTGAGATACCATTTTACACCAGTAAGAATGGCCATTAAAAAAACCAAACAAACAGACAACAAGTGTTGGCACAGATGTGGAGAAAAAGGAGCTCTCTTACACTGCTAGTGGGAGTGCAAACTGGTTCAGTCACTATGGAAGACTGTGTGGAGGACCCTCAAACAATTAAAAGTGGAATTATCATTGGACCCAGCAATCCCACTACTGGGAATCTACCTAAAAGACATGAAAACACTAATTGAAAAGGACACCTGTACGCGCATGTTTATTGCGGCTCTGTTTACAATTGCCAGGATATGGGAACAACCAAATACCCCCAAACCTTAAATGACTGAAAAAAATGTATATGTACATGATGCATCAACCAAGAAGACAAACATGTCATTTGCAGCAACATGATGGAGCTAGAAGGACTCATAATAGCAGAAATAAGCCAGAAAGAAAAAGAGAAATACAGGATAGTCTCACTTATATGAAGGATACAGAGAAAAACAAACAAATTAGAAAAATCAGGAATAATCAACAGAACTGAAAGAGTGAAAAAGGAGGAGGGAAAAGAAAATGGGAGAAGCAGAGGGCAAAAAAGAATAAGATGATTAACAGGTGTTAAGGAAATGGGAAAACTCTGGGGTACACAATACTATATGTATATATGTATGTATGTAGTATGTATATATATATATATAGAGAGAGAGAGAGAGAGAGATATACATACACACACAAAATAAAAGAAAATAAATTAAACAAAAACCACTGCCACCTCCACCACCAACAAAAAGAAACTGAGTAATTTGACTTCAGAATCCTGGCTCTCTGAGTGGGGATGGAGAAATGACAAATGGACTATAGTAGAGGGTTACTGGTACAGTATTTTGGTAGTGAGTGTGGTGGAGTAACAAACAATTGAATAAGTGTGAAGCTGTACTTTTAAAACATATACAGTGTTGTAAATTAATGTTGCCTCAATAAAGTAATTAAAATTCTTTTTAAAAAGATCTGCTCTCTTTTTTATTTGTGTGCTATGAAGCTTTGAGAGACCATGTGCTAAAATTAGCATGTTATTTAAAGAAAATAACACTCTATTAGTAAAAGTAATCAATTTCAACAGTGTTGACATGAAATTGTTTTCAATGCTCCTTGCTTATTAGTGGTCACTTGTGAAGAAATAGATCTCTAATTTGCAGTTCCAATTAATAATTCAATAATGTCAGGCTTTGGGCTCAATAATAAAAATTTTGTCAGTGAAAGAATTTTCAAATTCTAGATGCCCTTGCACTGTTGTGGAGTAAATTATATTCTTCAAATAGTCATATAGTGAAACCTTCACCCTTATTTGGCTAGAACTTTTAACAAAGTAATTAATATTAAGACGGGTCATGTAAAAAATTGGAACTACTTCAGCACATTATAAATCAAAATCCCTGACCCAATAGATCTGGTTTCTTCATAAAAAGAGGCAGAGATCCTAATGGCCAAGCACATGGGACACATGAGAAGACATCACCTGAAAGTCAAGAAGAAAGCTCTTTGGAGAAAGCAAGCCTGCCAAGACCTTGAACTTGGACTTCTAGCCTCCAGGATCATGATCAAATTAATTTCTGTAGTTTAAGCTTGCTAGTTTGTGCTTTTTGCTATGGTAACCCCAGAAAGTGTTCCAGAAAGTGTTAACTTATTTTCTCTTAGACTTTTATCTACCATACTCTGATTTATACAAATAAAAAATGTATGGTGATAATTTTTTTTCATTCATCATAATAGATATTCCCAAGTGTAAAATGGGAACTAGTAGACCAAATTAGAATATCCAAACCTAAAAATGGACTTTTTACGTACAAGGGGCATAGTGTTATACTGTTAATTCATATACAGTGCTGTAACCAGTGTTACCACAATTTCAAAAACCCAGACCTTTTGTTTCAATTTACTTAATTATAATTTTGTTAAAATCTTTTTCAATCAATCTTTTTTCTTAACCAACTGCTACAGACTCAAAAATCTATTTACTAAATCTACGTTTTCTCAATCTATGAATTGAATTCACAAGACATCTTTGACTTCTCATGCATAGAAATGACCAAAAATGATCCTGAGCCTTGTTCTCACTTATATTTGTAATATAGGGTGTATTTCAAGGATTTTCCCTCAATATTCCTAATTATAACTTGTTATTGACTAGTTGTAGACCTCTTCCTATGTCTCTCTAACATGCTCATGTAGTTTCAATTTTCAGCCCAAAGACAATGGATAAATTTGTGCTTAATCTATAGAGTATAAATAAGGTAGTTGGAGCAATAACTTCTTTCCACTCCCATTGATAACTCTCAATTCCATCCATCTCTATTTAGTCCCAATTATGGCTACTCTCCTGGGAGTGGCTTATCCACTATTAAGGGGACAGTTATCAACTAGACTCTTAATTCCTTTTGTGTCATGACTTGGCAAGGCCTCACCCTCCTATATAATCTTCTAGAGTAGGAGCTGAGAAATTGCCCTATAAGAGTAGCTGCTTATGCTGGTAAACGGTTTATGGGAACATAGTCATCCCCATTCTATCATGTTTCATGTACGGTTGCTTTCTCAGAACAAAAGTGCAGCTGAGTAATTGTGACATAAACTTGGGAGCACAGACCTTAAAAATGTTTACTATTTGCACACTAATAGGAAAGTTTACAGGTTTCTGTTCATGGCAAGAGTGGGGAGTGGAAAGAAGTTGGAAGACTGTGATTGTCTCTCAGAACATCTACATGAAGTCATAGACTTTTTATTGTTTTAAGGACTTTGTCTCATTAGAGAGTAAGATCACTACTAATTTGACATTTAGGCAATAGAAGCTATAGTTGAAAGTGCTTTATAACTCATATCTGAGACTATGCATAGATATTATGAGTGTATGAATTTAAGCAATTATGATTCTCATTTCTTCATCTGCAAAATGATAGTATTATAACAACACAACTTATACAATTCATTTTACCTAGCCTAGTACTTGTTCTCACTTTCTTATCTTGTAAGGGACCCACTCTCAAACAAAATTTTAAGATGTTTCTTATAAACCTAATTAATAAACTGTACAGTTTATTGATTAGCATACAGTATCTAACAACTCCTTTGGATTCTACCTTCTTAATTGTCTCAGAATGTTTGGGTCCCGAGACACAAATCCTTACCAGTTCTCTGCCTCTGCTGACTAGACTAGGTGTCTTCTCTCTTTTGTGTCTGTCCTTCTCAGGTAATTTGTTACCATTGTCCATGCTGCATCCCTAAACAGTGCCCTGGTGTGTGGGAAAGAATGGGCTAGATGACCCACCTTACTCAGGACGTGGATTGTCACTCTCTGAACCCCTAGAGTTAGCCTGTTCACTTATTTCAAAATGACTTCTGCCTTACCTACCAAAAGTTCTAAATCTCTTATAGCTGACTTTGGAAATAGGCAACTTAAAAAAATCTATCTCATCTGATCAGAATATGATTCATCAGTCTATATAGGGACACGCTGGCTTCATGTGAATATCTTGATTTACAACTTGACAGCCCATGCATTTCAGTTTTATCACCTCTGCTTGTACAGAACACAGTAGTTGTCAAGGGTGAGAGTATAGCATTGTATAGTTGACAAGGTCCTTCTAAAAAATCATTCCTGAAAGCATAATATGAAGAGAAAAATGGAGCAAGGAAAAGGATAACCTCCTATGACCAAGAAAACCAGAAACCAGCCTTCACCCTACAAGATGACTGCCTTTGTCAAACTTCAGAGTGAACAAATACTTTCCAACAGCCTTGATGATGGATAATGTGAATTCTGAAATTCAGATGAAAGAATAGAAATGAAAGGAAGTGGAAGTTAGACTAACTCAAATTCCTCTATAAAGTACAATCCTCTGCATTTATTTAACCCGGCAACCTGGCACACTGAAATGTTATCTTTTTTTCTTTTTCAAATGGTAGAAGAGGATTTATTTTTAACTTCACAGTAATGGAAAGTTATATTCTTTTTTTTCACCTGAGTTTATGAACTTAAAATTTTGTAATTTTTATTCTTTGAAAGAGAAATTATCTGTATAATCATCACACTCCCACATCCTTGCCTTAAGACACATATTAAATAGCAGTGCTATTTCATATTTTTTGATGGTACACATTAGCTCCTAGGTGCTGGTCAGAGAAATGAGAGAACACTGATCAAAGTGAGACCTTTTTGGGGGACATATTCCAGTTATCACTGAATGGAATATACAAGAATAACAGATCTGTAATGTGCTTTGTTTTTTAAACCAATACAATTTCTATCATAGCAGGATAATACTTGCATTTTGAGATGCAATCACCTTTGCCTTCTTTCTCTCCTATGTGTCCTGGGGAAATCTGTAATCATTGCTGGAACTGCACCCCATATGGTGCCCTGGTATGTGGGAAGGAAGGAGCTGAATGACACGGCTTACACAGGAGGTGGATTGTTACTCTCTGGCTCTGAGTTATACCACTTGGGTTCCAAATCTCTAAAAAGTTTCATGAACACATGACCAACCATGTGTTTTAAACAAACAACATGGAATTAGAGTAAAAAAAAAAAAAAGAATCCCATTTGTCAGCTCAAAATGTAAAGTAGTAGCTTGTCTCCCTGCATCACCAAGAATGATATTTCTTTCTCCTTACTACTGAAATTGCTAAATATATATATATACGCTAAATATATATATTTACATACTAAATATATATATATACTAAATATATATAAATGCTAAATATATATCTAAATATGTATATAAATGCTAAATATATATATATATATTTTTTTATATACTAGATCTTGCTATTTTTGCCTGTGGAACCACAGGCTCACGTTGCCCAGGGTACCACAGACTCAAGAAATCCGCAGCCTCAGCTTCCCAGGTAGCTGGGATTACAGGCACACGCCACCACGCCCAGCTATTTTTATGGGGACTAGGTCTCGCTACATGTCTCCTGTGGAATTCAAATTGTGACCCCTCACCCTGGGTGATGCTTTCTAGGCTGCCGCTTATAAGCATGCGCCACCATGCTCAGCCACTAAATACTGTATTTTATTCTGCATGAAAGAAAAAAAAGTCCTCACATATATCTCTCAGGTCACCATTTTGTAGCAGTTGGAAAGCTAGGCATTTACTGAGCTCTTTAGGACACCTGGTGTTGTAGGACAGGCATCCCTGTCTTTACTTTCATCAGTTGGTATGAGGAAGCTTAGTTTGGCTTCAGGGGACAATTTACAGAGCATGGACAGGTGTCTTAGTTTGGGGGCATTATCATAGACTGCAGGGCTCAAATAATTTATCTCTCATAATTGTCAGGGCTAGAAAATCCAAGTCTAAGGTGTCTTTAGACCCAGGGTCTAGCGAGAGAACCCTTCCATCTTTATTTATCCTCACACAGGAAGCAGAAGGCAAAGCAAAGTCACTCTGTCTCCCCATACAAGGCCTGTAATCCCTTTCGTGCTTGCACTTCCCTCCTGAATAATCACCTCCCGAACACCATTCCTCCTAATATGATCTCACTGGGGACTAGGATGTGAATTTTGAGAGGACACATTAATTTTCTAACAAGGGATCCCAACTCACTAAGAAAAAGGTAGAATCAAAATACTATTTTATACTATCTCTAAAAGCTGTCACTTTCTAAGTAATGACCTCTTCTAACAAAAAATTACTGAGTTATTCAGGAAAATACAACTATTAAGTTCAAGTTAATACTAACAAGAACAAAAATTTAAGACTAAATCATGGCATTCATTTGTTCAACATATAGTCACTGAGTACTTCACCTGTAGCCAGGTACCAGGTGATTTGTGAAACAGTCTGCCTTTGCCCTCTTTAACAGAGGAAATTTTGTATCATGTATTTAATAAGCACTGGCTACTCTACTAGTGGCTTACACAGAAATACATCCAAGATAGTCCTTAATGGGAAGAAAAACTTACTTGAGATCACCTTTAACTTGCCAGATGTTGTACTATAGTTTTGGGGGTACAAACATGAGTTAATGCTGGTCATCACCTATGAATATGGTGTGCAGGTACCAGTAAGGCAGAATAGATATAAGATCTCTTGACTGAACCCAGACCTGGTGAATAAACCCTTAATACAAAACAAAAATAAAAAAGGAGACAAAGAAATATGATTTTATAAACTGAAAAGCTTTCTCATTTTCTTCCTATGAATAATTTTGAGGCAAAATTAGAAACTACAGAGCAAGGTAGGAAATGTCAGGTTGATATGTGACAGACTGAGAAAAGCTCTCAATGTTTCTTCACAATCATTGAAAACATGAAAAAGCATAAAGCCATCTTTTAAAGTAGCAACAATTTAAATGAAATTGATCACTTAAGGAAGACATGATATTATTGAGCCTAAGTGGCTATCCACACTTGTTGAACCAGTTGCAAGCAAAAACTACAAAGGATGAAACTGAATTGATAAATATATAATCCACAGCATTGTGAGTCTTCAGTAGGTACAGAGAAAAAGAAAAGAATATTTCACAGTTCTCTAAATAATTCAAATATCAACATGTAAAGGACTAACAAGTCTTCGTAAGTATAAAAATGGAATTATTTAAGAAAAAAAAATTGACTTCCCCTTGACTTTAGTCCCCAAAATAAGTTCCTGAGACTCTGCTTAAGTTCCTGAGACAGGATGCCTGGAGGGAGAACAAGAGCTCTCACACTGATAACTCAAAAGCCATCTGAGTAGCTGTCTGCCCTTAGATAGCCACAGAACTTGCTCTCTGCTTCAACTTGAACCATAAAGTAGAAGAACAGCACCCATCTCTTTGCCTCCTGTGAAGATTAAGAGATAATGATTATGCATCAGCTATCTAGTGCTTCAATTAACATTATGAAAACATATTTAAAAGGTGGTATAATTAACATTAGCCATTAAAAACAATTAAAATATCACTTCACGCTAATTAGGATAAGCAATGAAAAATCATGTCTTTTCTTGTGGAAATTAAATTAAAGAACTATATTTCTAGTTGCATCATTCACTTTATAATTATTAGTGTTTATTGTGCTGAAAACACAGCTAATTCAAAAATGTCTTGAAAATGTATTATTTAAGGTAATTTTAAAGACTTAAAGAAAAAGTTCGAAATCATGCAATATCATTTAAAAGTGATCTTTTTAACCATGGAGAACAGTTCGTATTGATAAAGAAGAAATTGTTAGTGATGTTAGCGGAAATGTGTACCTATCAGTTTAAATTAATATCTGAAGGTACAAACATAGTGAATGTTTCTTCAAAAATCTCAGATATGTCACAAGAAGAAGCTCTAATAGGCAGAGTGAGCTTCAAGTTAATAATTGAGATACTGTTATCACTGCTCCCAAATCAATATTTCTATGAAAAATGTGATTGTTCAATAGAAAAATACTCAATAGAAATAGCTATGCAAGAAAAAAAAAACAGGAAAAAAAATCATCTAACCAAGATGGGGATGCATGCTCCATTTATATCCATTTATATTCATGGATATCATTTATATCAGTTTTCCATAATGGGTATTTACAATTCTAAACTGGAGTCAGGTTTTGGATTATATCATCAAATTGCAGAGCCGCCTTCACAGGCATGGGGCGGGGGGGAGGGGGGGAGGTAGGTTTCTATGGGGAACCATGCAACAAGGTATCAAAGGTCCCAGCTGATGCTGCCCTTGGGTGTCCCCACCCTGTGAAGTGATGGGTCACTGGAGAACTAGTTAGGGTTGGTAGACAATTTCCTGTGACTCCCTTTTAGGATCTGCAGCCACAATATTTACCAATCTTAAGAAATAGATAAGGCAGAATAGATAAGGAAGTGGTAGTAAGCTGTTATTAAACCATGAGAGGAAAATGAATTTTCCAGCAGCGTTTAAACAAGATTTCACTGCTTTTCTGAGTACCAAACCATCATGCTAATTACTGCATATACTAATTTAATCAGAGTTAATACACCTTGTTTCTTCTTAACTCTATTCACATTTAACGCTATTTTTTGTAATTTCCACCACAATGAATATCTGATTCATGGTCAGATACTATATTTTCTGAAAGGACTTACAAGTATCTTATGAGCTCTCTAGAAGGATGGTTTAAAAACCTCCATCCATTTCCTTGAATGGCTAATGGGGCTTTGATACTGTACAAAAAACAAGTATTCTTTTAACAAAAGGAAACCTTAAAAACTAAAAACAGAATTCTAGAACACCTTCAGCGACATGGAAATCTCTCAGAATTACAACATCTCCCTCATTAGCTATCAGAATATAACCAAATGTTACTTTAGGGTTCTACTTGCAAAAAAAAAAAAAAAAAGAATGCTTAAACATAGCATCTTACAGAGGATTTAAGGATTTAACAAAATTAGACTTTTTGAAAGTTTATATTGTAAAAGAGTCAGAATTTTTTTCACCTTCCTAAAAGGAGAAAGCTCATTTGAGAAGCTGGTTTGCTTTGATTTTGTTGAGATCTTTTGGGAGCATATGTGAAAAGGAAGGGATGGAGAGAAGAGAAGAAAGGTAGAGAGAGAGAGAGAGAGACAGAAGAGCGAGGGAGAGAGAGAAGAGGGAGCCGAGGGGGAGAAGAGGGAAAAGATGGGGAGGAAAGGGAAAAGAGGAGAAAGGATAATGTTGTGTAGCTTCATTCCTTGTCTGAAGAAAACACCACAGAAACAATAGGTCAAAAGGAATACATTTTAGGCAATTCCTAATATATCTTCCAAGATGTTCCCCATATAAGGACTACAGGAAATAAGATATGAATGATAAATTTTACACAGTCAAGATTATATACACAATAATTTTATGTGTAATATTTCTTAGTAGAACACAATATCCACTAAGATTTCACAATGAAGGAAGATTTTAAAGTCTGTTTCTTGCTAATCAGGGATGTGTATATATCTCTGAGCTCCTTAGGATGTTGATGTTGAAAGGAAGTGTCAGCTTGAATCCATTTTCACAGCCTGGGGCTTGTGATTGACCAGAGTAGAGGGAAGGCCATCTCGAGAAAATGAGAAATAATACTGAATTTGTATGTAACATTTGGGAATTGAAGACCAAGATTAAGTTAAAAATGAAGATGTGCATGTAGAGTAGCAAGATTTCCTTGTGGAGCTTATGAAACCTTCCTTGCTGTGCCACAAAATGAAACAGGGCTAGTCAAAACACACATTAGCTTTGCTCAAGTGCATCTTAGAGAACACATTGTTTTGTTAGAAAAATATATTAAGATTATTTTTTATCTTCCAATAAACAGCTACTATTCTTTTATACAATCAGGGTTTGTCTAGACAAAACAAAAAACAAAAAATTGCTTTCTTTCATCTTTATTTTTTCATGCCTCTCCACCCTCCATCTGGAATAATGTTTCTTCTGAAGGAATTCTTTGGGTTTTTCTTGACCTTTCTAGTCTCTAAAGTTATTAATCCTTTCAAAACTCTTATTATATGTGCATTAAACCTTGTAGCTCTTTAATTTATCTGTATTGCTAGCACCGTGTCTCATGCTGGGTAGTTTCAATCTACCTTTCAACTCATAACTTTTGTTTTTTGGTATTTCAAGATGGCTAACACTGGTAATTAGTTTTTAATTTATTGAATCTTTTTTGAATTTCTTTTCTTTAAATCTTTTACAAATCTGTCTTATAGGCACACATTCTTTTCTTGCTCTTAGTTTTTTTTTTTTGTTTGTTTGTTTGTTTTAATGTACCGATAATGCTTTACTTGTCTTTTTTTTTTTTTACTTATAATTGGACTCAGGTCTGCTTCTGTTTCCATTATTTCTGCTGTTTCTTCTTTATTGTACTTTACTTCCATGTAAATCCACAACTTTAGGTTTTGTGAAAACCCAGGAGATATGAATTTGGCCTGTATACTGGTAGAAGGAATTTCTAGTGATTGCAACTTCCCTGTGATGCTGTGAGCCTGGCTTTGACCATGATGAGCATTTTTTGACTTCAAAAAAGTCTTTCCTTTGCTCAGTTGCCCTTCCAAACCTCAGTGCAAGCTAAAAAGGTTGGATCCATGCCCTGAAAATATGTAGTAATATAACCCCCTGTATTCCCACTTTCATTTAGACTTTGATTTGATTATTCTTACTGAGCTGTCAACTCCTCAGTACTTTAAAAGCATTTTAAAAATGATTTCACAAAAAAATTAATTGCCTTTACTGTGGTATTTTGTTTAAATAAGCAGACTTATCAGTGCTTGAAAAAAGGAATTTTTAATACTAAATTACAAAGGTACTATAAAAATGACTGATTTTTGTTTTTTGAGGCATTTTGTATTAATCTTGGTTCCATAATGTGTTTGGTATAAAAGCAAAACAACTGACAAAACTAAGCAACTAAATAATCCTTGGGATCTTACTCTAGAACTGAGACTATCAGAGAAGGCTGGGTAGAGAACCATGAGGGAGGGAGCCAACAGACCTTGGAAGCTGGTTATGGTAGCTGATTATAGGTAGCGTGGTGGTGGGTGTAGTGTGAAAACATATGTCTGAAGGGGCGGGATCTTATTTCCCTAAATCAGATGCAGTGTTGTAAACCAACTTTTCATCAATAAAAATTCAAAAAACAGACTTTAATATAGACCATACTGAGATATCAAACAAAATAGTTGTGCTATTTCAGTTGGGTTACTAAAACAAAATCACAATACTAAGTTTATGAGTAATTGATCATTTAGATTTTGAAAATATACTTCATATACCATTACTTACACCTGAGAGAGCTATAATCTTTAGGGGAAAATGTCCTTTATATTGTAGCAGATGTCATTTTTAAAATTAATGTAATTGAGTAACAAAGATATTCCAGATATTTCACAACAGAAATACCGACAAATCCCAAAATTAAGCCTTGCATACACAAGATAAAATGCTTAAATAAGCACATCTTTAAGCAAAACTTAAATTAACATAGATCCTTTCATAATAATTACTGAATAGTGCATGCATTCACCCCACCCAAATTCCAGTGTGGGAGAATTAACCTAAATTACTTTGAGTTAAGTAAACAAATGTTCATTGGATAAATTATCTTATCAGGCAGTAAATGAGGTAGCAACGAGCCTTGCCCTGCCTTGGGATAGTCATAATAATTCCTGACATGTGATTGGCCTTTATCCAGAAAGGGAGCTTCAAGAAAACAAATTTGCTATCAATCTAGTAATGAAAACATAATCTGTTGAGAAGAGGGAAAATTATAGAGGTTATCCCAGGAAAATACAAGTAAGACTACTGTGTAAGCTAATGTAAGCCTGTTTATTTTAAGTTTACAACCATCATGCTTTGCACTGGAGAAAACTAAGGAAATTGCTAATTTTTCCTGATAGTCTATTTACTTCTCTTGCTCAAGAATATTTCATAAACATTTCTACTGATATTTGGAAAAATACCTAAATATAATTCTTTCAATTTTTTTGAGTTATTTATTTATTCAATAAATGCTTTTTGAATGACTACTATGGGGCCAGAAATGTGTGGAAGATAGAAAGTCACTGTTGAGGAAAATCAGAGCAAAATCTTTTTCAAAAAGCTTTCTCCTTTTCTCTCTTTTCATTTCTCTCCATCTTTCCCTGCCTTCCTTTTCCCTCCCTTTCATATATATATACATATATAAATACATATATGTATTGATGTACATACATAAATATATGTGTATATATATATAAATTGAATTTACATCAATCTACATTACATCATTCTTTTTGTATTTCAAGTATAGGATCACCTCTCACAGAGTGTTACCACACCACACCATAAGGATACCCATCTAAGTCCAAAACCTTGCATCATCAACAAGTACATTTTTTAACATAAGAATAGATACCATGAACCTGGGAAGTGGTAATTAAATAAGAAAATTTTAGATAATGAAAATATGCTGTAAAGAATATAAAATATATTCTTGGGTTTAGATAATAATCTTATTATTTTTTCTAAAAAAACTTATATTCTGTTGTTTTCCCTCCCATTTTTACTTTACTGTGGATAAAGTGACTATATTTGATGATTCTATTTACTCTCATTGTTGACTTATTGTTCTATCAATCATTTTGATGTTATTTTAATGATTACTTTATTGTTTTTAGAATATATCTTCAATTATTCAATGCCAACCTTTAAGTGATATACTACTTCATACATAGTATAACTTAACAAATGTATACCTCTTCCTTCTGAGAATGTATGACATTATTGTCAGACATTTTATCCTGTATCATAAAATCCCACCGTGGATTATTACTTTGCTTTAAAAATCAAAGTTATAAAAGACTTAAATAATAAGAAAAGATTAGTTATGTTCACAATAGTTACTGTTTTGCTGCCCTTTTCTCCTTTGTATAGATCCATATTTTCATGTGCTATAATTTTTATTCTACATGAAAGACTTCTGTTATTATTTCTGGTAGACATTTGTGCTGCTGTGTAATTCTTTCAGTGTTTATATTATTGAGTATTTTGGTTTTACTTCTGAAATATAATTGTTTGGAATTCTAGGCTACAGGATTGTAAAAACACATTAAATATATCTTCTGTCTTCTCTCACCTTCCTTCCCTTGCTCTTTTCTCCTCTCTCCAAATAGAAATATGCTATCACTGTATGTTGTTGTCTATAAAAATCTAAAAATTACAAGAGTAACCTAACTTGGGAGCACAAATTTGAAAGTTACCACAATATAGATGATATTGAACACCAAGGAAATAAATATGACCTTTTATTTAGAAAGTCTAAAATGAAAACTAAAGACAGCTCAAGATAAACATTTGTAGAATTCCAATATTTAGAAATTGCTTTTAGCAGGGAGCAACTGTTAAGGAAACTTTGGAAGATCACTTCTGAGTTCAGAAGAAAGCACTCAACAAGAGAGTATAGAAGATAAGAAGAGCTAAGAGGTCCATGGCATTTTGGCTATATAAAGTCTTCTGTAGTTCTTAGCAAGAACTGTGTCTTTGGGAAGGTATGAGGATAATTCTAAGGTGTTATTTGAAGAGGAAGGGTAGTTAAGAAGGTAAAGAGTATCTTCGTATGAGGTTCTGAGTTATATAGAAAAACAGAACTAGAAAGAGATGTAAAATCAAGGGAGTTTTTTAAAAATGTGATTAATTGGAACTGTTTTGCAAAATATTGGGGAAGGTTCTGTAGATGAGATAGATTAAATGTGGAAGTAGAATAGGGATACCAGGAATGAATCAGAGAATTGGTTTTAACATTTGACATAGTGCCTTCATTTTGCTATAAGGAAGGGGAGAAGCCCAAGATGGCATAGACACATGGATATGGATAAAAAGTAGATGGAATTGATATGGAAAAGAATGAAGACCAAAGATTGTTTAATTCTTTTCAGCAAATATGATATGATCTCATTGATGTAAAATTTTAAAATAAATTATACTTCTTTTTACTTGTATATAAACATATTTAGTATTTTGTATGAAAAGCAACCATGCTATTAAATGGATAGTAAATATGAAAATGGAATTTTCCCTTTTATATTTTGTTTTAAAAATAATTATTAATTCTAGTATAATAATGCCTAAATAGCAATCCTACCTTAAACTTTAAGGACAATACTAAAAGCCAAATTTATGTGAAAGTCAAAGAGTCTATTTGATGAAATAAGTTGCTTACAAACCATCAAAAGTTGAAGGCCTATGACTCTACTATAAACCCAGCTTTATCCAATCTGTAGAAATCTAGTAATACTTGCAATAAAATATAACAACCCCAATAAAAAATGCTGTTTTTCTACCCTACAATCTTAATGGTTACAGAGGATTTTTTCCTGCTTAGTGAAAATGTTGGCATGAAACTTGTATATTTATCATGACAAATATACTAGAAGAAAGTAGCTATTAGTCCTACACCACTCGCTTTAGCGATTTATTTTCTCCTTTTCATCACTCTTAGAGTCTGACTGAAAATATCTCTAAATTCCAGTTTAGTTACTTCCCGAAAGAAAGTGACTTTCAGATTAAGGTGTTGTGATAAGAAATTACTCTACCCTCCTCCTTTCTTCCCATTCTTCCTTCTTTGCTCTCCTTTTATTTCCCCTTCATTTCCTTTTTTGATCAATCTGCCTGAAGATTTGATTATGAAAGCAAATCTAATTAAAAAATGTTTAGAAAACTGGTATTGTAACAGTGGCTATCTAAAAAAATGAGCACTGACTATCTTCCCAAGTCATATTTACTTTTCTGACTCAACATCATTGTGAAATATTCAATCGTTACATAAATCAGTTTGCAAATGAGAGAGAGAGAGGAAAACTTATTCATATCATGTACAAACCAACCATCCCAGACAACCTGGTTACCATCCAGTTTTATGTCTGCATTTGTTCAGAATACCCAAACGTGCCCTTTTTGGAATTTTACTTGGGAAGCCACCAGAATAGGACTCCTTATTACAGATCCAAAGGCAGTGGTACTATAAAAAAATGTGAGAATAGTTTTCAGGCAAAGAAATAAAGAAGACTCTGTCTAGATTTCCTTGTTTAGGACTTTTGGAGAATTTTTTTCAAACAATTGAACTATAGAGGAAAACTACTATCTATCCATCTCATTTAATCAAGTAACAGCAAAACACATTTCAAAAATTATTTGATCCATCCCTGATTATAAATATATTCATTAAACTATAGACTTTTATGCAAATGACAATTACATTCTTAAATAAAGTTATCAATATTCTTAAACATCTTCAGAAATGATCATGCAAATCTCCTTTCTGTTGCTGCTCCAGAGCTTCCCCATGTTTATATTTAGCAATGCATTATATGTAGCAGCTTAAATGAACTGCTCTTGTTCTAATTTTAATAAGGATTTTCATTCTTAAGAAGTATGGTCCCTTATACAGAATCACATTAGGACAATTTCAAAGCCCAACCAGATTAGAATAATGAACATATTTCTATAGAGGTGCAGTGGGTATTTTCTTAACATTTGCCTCAATTTGTGAGAAATGCACCTTAATTTTCAATAACTGTCAACATTGGTAAGGAGGAAATCACTACAATCCAATAAGTATTTCATGATTCTCAGAAATTCAATAATCTTGAACTTTAACATTAATCTTGTCAAATATAAATTGGCATCAGAATTAAATATTGGGATAAACCATACTTTGAACAAAGCTAAGCCTTCAGGAAAGAAGGGATCTTTGAATTAAATTTTAAAAAGTGAGAGTGAGAGAAGTTCAAAAGGCAGCAACCCCCAGTGCCTTCCAACATGGGAACCATAAAATTGCAGTGTCATGGAAATGTCCCTTTAAAATCCGTTATTATGTTTTGCTCTTGTTTCTGAATTATTATCAAATCCTAGTCCTCTTGTTTTTGTTCCATTTTCCTTGTTCTCAATGGCAGCCTGTTTCTCACTTATTTTTGCCACGGTTCTTAAAGTCAAGAAAATAATTTAAAAGATAATGTAATAGGTGTTAAGATTGCGCAATTTCACATTGGTATGAGCTATGAAGGTGTGATGCAGTGCAAGTGTTTGCCACCAAAGGCAACACATGTCATAGCTACACTAATAAAAGATAAAGACAAGACTTAAAGTGATATAGCTCTTTAGGCAATTTTACCATGAAGGTAAGAAGGTAAGCTTGTATCTAACATCTTCACATTGCTCATCTCAAATGGTATCTTTCTGGTAAGGGCATTTTTTTCAGTAGAGACAAGTAGTACTAAGCACATAGTCTAGGTAGGAGAGAAAAAATTTCAAATGTTAGACAATCACTATAATTAATTACATATGCAATTTGAAAGACTATACACACACACCAAGGACTGTGATGTGTGTGCTCAGATACAGATATTTCAACAACATAAATTGTATTATAATTTTCCCTTTAAGAACACCAATAAATCACTTCCTTTTATTTAAACACAAAAGAAGAATTTTCTTTCTCATTGTAAGCAAAGTGTTTCTCATGCAACTTGCCAGGAGAGAGTTTTGGAAATGACAAGTGAAATTTAAGCCCACAGCATATGGTGATGGGATTGTCAACAAGCTGACTTTTGAACCATTTATGTCATATTGTAAATGAAATGGCTGCTTGACTGACTCTGAGATGGAAACCAGCTGTGTAATGATTGGTTACTCATTGCATTTTAATTATGACTTGCTGTCCATAACAGAGGATTAAAATTGTTATAAATGTTTGGTAGTGAACTAAAAAAATGGAAAATGTTTTTTGAGAGAATTTTTGACATCAGAGTGGAAAAAATTCCCATACAATAATGTTCTTCAGCTATCATCTGTTAAAATGTCAATTAACAATGTGAACGTGATCTGCATTCATACTAACGATGTTTAAATGATAGGGTTATTTTCTTCATTTCCAACCTATTTTAATAGAAAATACTCAAAACTGTTTAAGCTTTTTCACTGAGGAAGTAAAATTGGCCTTTGTAAAAAAAGGTGCAACAAAATTGAAATTTTAACAGCTTGATATGTATATTGAAGGCAATGATAAATTATATTGTAGATGTTTTGCATTGCAGCCAAAATCTGTTTTTATTTCACATATAGGACTCTTGTATAACAGTTTGATAGCCCCCAAACAATTGGCTAATAGATACTTTCAGTTTTTTTCCCTTTTTTAATTTCAAATTATCAACTGACTTATTAAGGAACCATATAAATGGAACTAAAATAAAGCTCTAGAAATCTGAACATACCTTCTGGCCTCTCCCTGACTTTGCTGAGGATAACATGGAAAAGCTTTTCCATTTACATTTAGATGTGATTCCTCAGTGAAAGCTGGGTATACCCTGTCCTAGTTTGAAGAAATCACATGGATCTTTATGTCTGACTTAATGTCTATGGAATGAATAAACCCTTTCCTGAGTGGAAATATCACAAAAGTTAAATTGACAATGTTTTGGGTTTGTGTTTTTGTTATTCATATAGAAGTGTCTTTATATTTGCATTACTATATGCTTTCCTTGTGAGCCTTCTTTAATTTGAAATGTCTAAGTTTTCCTCCCATTTTTAATGTAATCTATATGACAACAAATGTGGATGTGTATGCATGTTGGCTGGAGCTAAATTTGATGTTTTGCCCATTTTTTATTTTGCTTCAATGAATCAGAGAAACATTGGATCTAAAAGATATTAATAATGACATAGTTCACTTATATTACAAATGAGAAGTTACACTCAGGAGGTTTGTTCGACTTATGCAAGGAAATACATAAATATGATGAGCAGCTGACATTCTGACATGTAGCTACAAATAAAATCTAATGATTTATCACTATCCTACAGCATCATTCTCTTGAAAGAGTCCTTTGCTGATAGCATATCTCTTGGTTCTAACTTGATTCAACCAAATTACTTTACTGAACCTTTCAAGTCCTGTGAAAGTTTTGCTACATGAATATTTGGACACATCTTTCTACAAAGTTTAATTTCCTAATAACCTGACGGCCACCTGAAGTCAGCCCAAAGGGAACTGAAGCAATGGATCTCATTATAATTCTCAGAACATTACCTGTAAAGCCACTGGTTCAGATAGGAATCCATAAATTACCAGAGCACAATATCATAACTTTGAGGAGTAAGATATTTACTTACATCATAGGCAGCTCTTGTCACCAAGAATAAAATCTAAACCTGCAGACATGGGAAGAGTGAACTTTGTTGTGAACCAAATATTAAATTACCCTTGATAAACTAGCTATTCAAGTTCACAATAGTTTAGTAAATTGGCTAAACATAGCATTATCATTCAACAGACATGGCCAAGTTTGAGCAAAATATATTTAAAAATTCTAATATTTCTAGAGAAACATCAGAACTCAAACATATCATTTTTGTTAGCATCCAACTATCCCTTCAGAGTGGAAAATAACACTAAGTTTATATTCATAAACATTTGATTGTATATAGTGATTTTTTTTAATACCATGGTACTCTTCTATTTTGTCGTTTATGAAAGTTATTTTCATAAAAGCAATGTTGTTTTACACTTCATTTCTTGTGAGGATATCTGGCCACTTAACTTCCACTTAACACTTTGCTCTAAATCATGACCAATAATACTTATGTCTGTTGTTAAATAAACAATTTTTTTTCACTTCTGACTTAACTTTGAAATGTCATGCTTGTGACTGTTTCTAAGATGAGTGATCAAAAAATTCATGTAAACTACTATGAATTCCCTCATTAGTCTGTACCAATCACAGAATCATTAGAATTTTATAATTAGCAATGAATTAGTTCTGTAATTTCTGTAATATATAAGGTCTGGGCACATAATTGGAATTCTATATATGGCATTCATACAGATTTTTTAAATCTCTTTTAAATGGCTCACATCAGTTTAAAACTTAAGCTAATTTTATGTCATCATTTAATATTAATTACTCTAATTTAGGAAGTTAATGCTTCCAGAAGTGATGGATGACTCCTTGCCTTAGAAGACATAAAAAATAGCTATTAAAATAAAAATAAAAGTAATACAATGTCAAAAAGAGAAGTAAAATATTAAGCACAGAATCAAGAACAAAATGTAGGTAAAATAATTATTGACTTCTGTTTAATCTTTAATTTTCCTATAGGTAGGCTGAAAAAGTATGTAAAACAATTTCATACTTAGAGTTCTCCCACCAGTACCCTCAGAAATTTATACAAATGGACATATTTCTAAGCAATTATAGACTTGATGTAACTGCTGGGGCTTATTAGTTTAGATGAAAACCCAAATGGCAATATCCAGTGTCAAGTTCTGCCCTGCCATCTAAAAACTAAGACTTGGGATTAAGCTACAGTCAAAAGGCAGTACCGTCATCCCTGTCACTCCGATAGGGTCTTGCTTCAAGGTTTATGCTAACAATATATGAAAGTAAAAAGGATGTAGAGTCAAAGTCAGAAATCCAGTTATTGGTTTTAGCCATATTTCCTGTTGGGGAAAATATAGAAATGCAAAGACTTGATTGATTTCTTCCAATGTCCATATGTCAATATTTGCAATTCAGGGTCCACTTCATTTGTGTATACATACAAAGAGAGTCATGTGCTAGAGTAAATACCTCTTTGGAAGTAATATAACTTTGAAATATCCATTAAAGTCATTGTGTTGTGTAATAAAGAACAAGTTTCCCTTATCTTACAATAATCACAAAAATCAACCTAAAATGTATGTATGTATGTATGTAGGTATGTATGTAGGTATGTATGTAGGTATGTATGTATTATCCAAAAAGGGCATGTTTATTGTATTTTTTTAAAAAGGAAAGTAAAGCACATTTTACAGACACAAGCAGCCAGAAAGAGCTGTGCTTGGAAGGGCCAGGTTTGTTTAAAGAGATGCCTAAATAGACACAGGTAGGCAGTCTTAAGAGGAGAGCTGCCTGGATTAAAGATTCAAACATAAGGTATGAAACCATAAAACTCCTAGAAGAAAGCATATGGCAAACATTTCCTTTTCATTCATCTCAGTAAGGATTTTTTGGACTTGCAAACATAAACACAGGCAGCACGAGCAAAAATGAACAAGTGGGATGACATCAAATGGAAAATTCTCTGCATAGCAAAGGAAATGGCAAAATGAGAAGGCAACCTTTGGAGTGGGAGAAAAAAAACTGCAAACCAAACACTTGAGAAGGGATTAAGAATAGCCAAATAGACAAGAAACTCCTGCAGCTCAATAGAAAAATAAAGTAACCTAGTTTAGCAATGGGCAAAGAAACTGAAGAGCCTTTTGTCCAGAGAAAACATAAAAATGGTCAAGTGTATGAAGAGATGTTCAAAATGAATAATCACCAGAGAAATACAAATTGAAAGAGAAATTAAATCAGGATCTGAAACTCTGCTCTCCTAATACTCATTGCAGATGTATTAATAATAGTCCAAACACGGAGAAAACATGTTTATCAATCGATAAATGCATCATCTTAAAAAGAGAAATCCTGTCAATTTATGTCCTGCCAATTTATATAAACTGGAGGACATTGTATTAAGTGAAATAAGTCATTACAGAAAAATAATGATCACATGATCTTATTTGTATGTGGAATCTAAAAAAAAAAAAAGTCAAGCTCCTAGTAATAGAGAGAATGGTGACTACCAGAGACAGGGTGGTAAAAGAAATAGAGCAGTACTCGAACCGCAATCCCTAGACCCAGATGCTTCATAGGTTGAAGCTTATAGACACGAGCCACCGTGCCCAGTAAAAGAAATAGAGAAATAACCATCATTTTTAATAGAATGCAACAAATATAATGACACACTTCTGATATTAAAATTTAACAGAATGCATGTTCTATTTTGTTTATTCTCTATCTTCCTGTCTTGCTTGTTTTGAAGGACTCCAGTAACTGTGTGGAGAGCTGTGTGGAGGCACATTCGGCAAGATGCTGGGGGAAACTTCCAGCCACAGCAGGTAAACAACTGAGGTGTAGTACAGTTGTCACAAGAAACACAGTTCAATCACTTGAGGGTTTCAGTTGATACTGCAGCCCACCTGACACTTTAATGACCTCCTTGTAGAAGACATGAGTTAGGTGGTCCAGGAAACCAGGTCCAGATCCATGACCCACAGGATGGTTTTGAGCCAGCAAGTTCTCAGTAATTGGTCACACAACAATAGATATCTAATATAATAAAGTTATCCATAGAGTTGTGAAAATACAGACTTGGATCTTAAAAAAGCAGTGAAATTAGAAGGCATCAAGAATTTGTCTTTAGATTTGGATGCTTTTACATAATAGTTAAGTAGAAAAGAGAGTAAGAGGTAAGGCAAGTATTTGGAGATGACCAATGTTTAAAGAAAATAAGATCCATCAGAAGAGAAACCCGTGGTAGTGGGCTAAGGCTGGGCTGAGGTTGAGAACCAAGAGATAGTGTAATTATGAATGCAAAATGAGGAGAAAATTTCAAGGAGGAAGTAATTTTAATACCAAATCTAAATGACATTGTTGCAAAGGGAGGAAGAGGCATATTTGCAGGAAATAGACATTTTGAGTATTTTGGGAGTACCAATTTACTTTAGTCCTTATAATACTAGAACATGATTAGTCCTACTTTACAAGGAAGATACTCAAAATAGAGGAACATCAGCCTGTGTACAGAAAATTTAGGTTCAAATTCAGGACTAATTTCTATCTCTTGCTTTTCCTCTAAAATACAGCGACTTCCTGACTTGTATGGGTCAGCTGATAAAGCTGGCTTAATAAATTTTTTCAACATCATTATCATCCCCATAGTTCAGAGTTCTACCACCATTGTATTACCCATGTCCCAACACCATATTTCCATGTCTTCCTCCCACTCCTGCCTTGATCGCCATCCTCCCCCTTCTTTGCTTTATGTTTCATTTCTGTCATCAGTTATTTAGTTATGACTGTCTTGTCCTTTAGTTTATCTATATTGCACATATAAGTGAGATCATCTGATATTTATCTTTTTCCTCTGACTAATTTCAGCTAGCCTAATCCCTTCTATCCATGTTGCTGTGAATGGCATGAACTAACTTATCTTTGTTGATTTCTTATAACTTGCTTGGACTGATAGGAAATACCTGTATGGTGGTTAGGACCTTCCTTTCTAAACATTGGTTGTTGCTCAGGCTTTACCATTTGATGTTCCTTTTAAAAGGAATCATATTTCTCAGAACCCCACATGTACTAGCAGAATTATTCTTCTTTCCTGCCTGTATAACCTTTTTTAGATAATCACTAAGTGCCACTTTCTCTGAAATGATTATTTCCTACCTAGATGGAATTTGGTAACTGGACAATCAAAAGCTTCCTTCCATGTGGGTACTTAGTATGCTTGTCTAATAGTTGGGTTATTCCTGTTTCCTCCATCATAGGTTATGCTATACCTACCCTTTCTATCATTTCTACATGCCTGACTTATCGTAGACAAGTGGATATTTGTCATATGTAGATTAAGTGGATACTGAATGAAAAGACACTTTCATTGAATTCTGAAGATCCAATAAGATGAAAAAGGAAAAGCAAAGCAAAGCAAAAGCATATATGAAACTCTGAAATTATAAAAAAAAGCACTAAGTACACAGTAGAGAAAACATTTCCATGCTCCCTTTATCATGTGCTAAGTTCAGAGCTGTGGATTTGTAAGAAGTGAAAGTCAAATATCTGGGAAAGTTAAAGATCATAACAAACTTTGTTGGTTGCTGTCTTGCAGCCATTCCCCCCCTTTTCCTTATAATAGAATGCTAAATTCAGAAGCTCCTCTGTATTTAATCATGTGCTTCAGGGGTTACTATTCCTCAAGCTTCGGAAAGAAGAGGCAGAGGATCCAATTGCTGTAAAGTAATCCAGAGGGGTAGATTACCCTTGGCCAGACTGGAGTAGATATGAGCATATGGGGTAACACACTGTCACATTGTTACTAAAAGTAGAACCTGTATTCACTTCTGTTACTGAATCATTACCGAGCAACTGGAATAATCTCAGATCATTATTATTACCACATAATAATAATTATCACTTATTGGGCATGTGTTATTCTAAGGATTATAACAATACTTTATACAGCTCATGTATACAAAAGCTCTAGGAGCAATATCTTTGCTGTGGTAAGAGTTCAAGATTAATTTATAGATAACTTATTTAAAGTTTCATTAGCTAATCCATTTTGTACTGGGCAATCAAGCATTCTTTGACCCAAGTGAGAAGAAAAGGAAAAAGATCTATTTATTGCAGATAGATGATTAAAAATGAGAGGAGAGAGAAATCGAACTCTCTCCTCATCTTGACCTTGGTCAAAAAGGGAGAATCCTTCCTGATAGGTATTCTTTCCCAGGTAGATGCCATGTTGATTTTAAAGATTGTGGTGAAGGTTTGACTTCATAGGACCTCCATTTAAGTCACCTGTATGGATAAGCCATCAGGGTGGAGGTGTCAGGGCACCAGCCAAAAGCAAGAGCTGGGCTGTAACAGGTGATTTCTTTACCCAGACTCAAAGTATGCTCTTTCCAGGTCCTTCACCCAGCAAAGCTAACTTCCCAAAAGCTCTTCTCTCCATGTTGCTTTCTCTCAACTAAAGAGTCCCTGATATATTGATTTAATAATAACTCCAGTACAATCACCAGGACCTCCTTGCACTTTTTGACCTGGTCAAGATTTGTTCCAATTGAGTCCTTTACTCTCCATAGTTTTCTGGACAGAAGGATCTTCCTCAAGAAAATTACATGACTCATACAGTGTATGTAGAAATTAGCTGTCTTGGCATGCTATTACCCGAAGCTGAATCAACTTTCATAATGCCAAGCATAGCTATGTGACATTACATGTTTATCCCAGATCATCCTAAAATGTGAATCTCTAAGGGTCAGGCTTTGTTATTTTATTCCTTATTTCCTCAGTGTCCCCCCAAATGTCTGGTACAAAGGTGCTACTCATTAAATTTTGTTTGAGGAAATAAATGAGAATGAGTAGATAAATCTTATTTATTATAAAAACAAAATGTCTTAAAATTTACAAAATGAATTTTAACTCATCAGTATGTTTTCATCCAAAGGCATGATGAGTATGTTTTAATTAACTCATTTATTTGCAAAATGTGCATAGTAATAGTATTTCATTCATCATGTGATTTGTAGTACCAGCTTGAATAAGCACTCTTTACAGTATGATGATGATGAGTACCAAAATGACCTAAAATATGAATCAACTATTATATGGTCTGTGTCTTCTTTCTTAAATGAGTCTATTTCAGGAGAGGGTATGTTTTTAAATTTACTGACTGAAGCAATCAGGGAATTGGCATTCACAGGCTTCTTGAAAGCTTCTCTAGCATTCTTTCAACTCCCCTCCATGCCAGGCTGCTCCTGGCAATTCCATCACTTAAAGAAGGGAAGATAGCTGCACCACAGAACCATCTTATCCAGGTCCAGAATTTCCCGGCCATGGTACTTTCTAAGCTTAGCGAAGTTTAAGACTAACATTCTTGAAAATAGTGGGTTTCTTCAGACCCCACTCCTTGGCTACTACTTGTCTCTCATTGCTGACAAAGTTTTCCCTAGGTGGGTGGTCTCCCATCTCCTTTTTTCCTGCTTTGCTGCTCACAGGATTTTGCCTACATTCCTGAGATCCTTTCACCCCAACAGGTGACTTCTTCAAGCCTCTTTTCAATCATTCTTGTTTCAGTCTTCAGCATAGACAGCCACGACTTCTGATTTTTAGGCTTTATTCATATTAAAACCAGCTTTCTTGCTGCAGACTCCATAAAACATAAATAAAACTGTCTGAATACTTTCCTCAAAGCCCTAAGAAGCCCTGAGACCATTTTCAAATACACACCTATGGCAAATGTGATATATTTTAGATTCCTCAGAATCCCTGGGATTAACACTTCCCCTCACCACTTCTCCAGGTGAAACTGCATCTGCTTGTAAATTGCACTCTTACTCACTCTGAATTTTACCACGAGGATCCGCTCATTCCAAAGCTTTAGTGAATCATTCAGATTTTGTTCTAAATGTTATAAGGGAGGCAGAGGTGATATTGAAATCACACCACAGACAACAGTCAACTCAACTTACATCATACACAAGAAATTTCCCTGTCCTGCAAAGCAATTCATATTTCTCTGACTTCTGCTTCATAATGTGTCTAGAGAAGCCCACAATTTCTCAGCACAGCAAAGTCCATTTCTATAAAAAGCGTCTCCTCAAAAAAGAGCAGTCTTGTTGATAAACATCAAGGTTTCATGCATGAATGTGTATACAATGTGTAAACTTGACATCTGTCCATGATGGATGTTTGTATTTTAATTTGAATGAGGCTGAAAATGTGAAAAAGTTGGAAGTCATCACTAATTCATACTTGTACACATGTGACCACACATACACACTAATTGGGAAGCAAATGTCAACCTTTGCTATTCCTATATCTTAGAGATGATCACTTAACAGTTTAATGTGTTGCCAAGTAATTTATTGTTGTTGGAATATCATTGATTGATAACATTGTATGTGACTTAGGGTTATTGGATCATATTGAGGTATATGTTACTGCTGTACCTCACTGACCAGTAAAGCACTGACAGTCCTTCACCTAATCCCATTGTGCTCTCCCCATCAGATTTCAAGGGTTTGTTGTAGGCTTTTTTTTTTTTAAGATCTGCTACCCTTTGTTTTATATAATCCACATATAAGTAACAACATCTGGTATTTGTCTTTCACCTTCTGGTTTATTTCACTTAGCAGAATCCTTTCCAGTCCCATCCATGTTGTTGTAAATGGCAAGAGTTTATCCTGTTTGAGCTAAGTAGTATTCCTTTGTGTGCTATCTACCCCATCTTCCTAATCTATTCTCCAGTCTTCGGGCACTTAAATTGTTGATGTAGTTTGTTGCCTGGTATTTTTCCAGCTAATGCAGACATTAATGTTTGTGTGGCTTTTACACAAATATAATCAGAGAAAACACATTATTCTGTAAGTGGTTTTTTCAACAAGAATACATCATCTATATCTTTCTGGCAGCTTTCATGACTACAAATTACTTCTTTTCTTCAGTGTGGCCTTGACATGGAGAAATGGGAACCACAGGAAAAATTACCAGAATCAGAAGCAGCCCAGAATGAGGAACTTTTTCAGTCCATCCCCACTTAATGCCAGGTGTGGAGTCAAGAGGACCTGACCACAACCCACCTCACCAGCTCTGCATATCAGGGATCACCAGCTATGTGATGTCTGCATAGCAACCAGATACCACTTACCAGAGAATACTATAAAAACCCCACTGCCCAATAACCAAACTCTATCCTTTAGGGGCTATCCACTGAGCCTGCCAGTGAAGACAACCTTCTCTTCGCCTCTCTGAGTCCTTGGCTATATTCCCTAGGACTATTGCTGTTTCAGGCTTGGCTTACTGGCCTCCTGATGTTTCACAGCAGTTTTTCCAGTCTTTGGCAGCTTCTAATCTGTAGTGATCAAATCTTTTGCAAAATGTTTCGACTCTGTTGTCTTCATTTTTCCAGATGAACTTTAGAATAAATTTTGAAAGGTCAAAGAGAAACAAATGTTCCACTGAGACTAGCTTTAGAGGAAATGCAGATATTAATTTGAGGGTGAATTAGTGTGTTAAAATACCACCTCTTCATCCAGAAACATGTCATGCTTTTGCATTCATTCATGTTAGGTTGTTTATTTGATTTTATGTTGGGTGCCCAATAAAGTTTCGTGGTTTTTATTGTGAATGTCAAACAGCAATAAGTAGCTGCTAATAGAGTGCAATTTAGTTCAAAGTCTAGTTCTCTGATTTAAAAAAAAAAGTGTTGACTTTGTGTTGCTACTTTTTAAAAAATTTTCAGTTATTTACATTTAATAGCTTCAAAATGGTGTTGCTTTGCTTTCATCATCTATATTTTATTCAATGAATTAAATAATCTAAGTTTTAAGATTGTATTTTCCCCTTAAAGGCTTAATAAAACTACTAAAATTTGAATGAAGTAATTCTCTAATATATGTAGTATTTTTTTTCCTGAACTAAATTTGTATGGTTTTTCAGTGTTAAAAGTTCTAAATATTTCTTTTAAATTGAGATTTTATGAGGAAATATTCATGCAAAGTCAATCAGGGCATTCATAAAAAGTGCTCATTTAAAAAAATCTGTGTTTCCTATTGTTTTTCATAATAAATGCTTAATTACATATGTAAAAGAAGCTGTCTATTCATTTTCTCACTTTATAACAGGAGTTTTTTCCTCTCCCACTGGACCTTTCTCCTGGCCTCTAGATTGCTACTATGGGAAAGTTCTTGAAGTCATCTTCACAAGAGTAGAAAGAAGAAATTGCACATTTAAATTTTTTTCCAACTTGTTTCTTTCCCACCCTGGGAAATTCAGATAATCTAGATAATTATATCAGAGAGCTACCTGAAATATTCTAATATCCTAGATAACTATTTAAGAAAATTTTTATCACAGCATTTTGCATTCATATGGAATATTTTATTTCATACTCCTGGAAATAGTTTATCACAGAACAGCCAGTTTTGTACCGTTTCTTTTCTTTCAACTATCAACTCAGGATACAAAATTATGAAAGAAAAGCAGACTTTCCTATGAAACAATAAACCATATACAGATGCTGAAAAATTTATTGTGTAAAGTTAGCATTTAAATGATCTCTTAGCCACACTTTGGTGGGATAACAATCATACTATTTTTAACAAGAAGGAATTTAGTAGAGGGAACTGGATACTTATACTACTTAGCTTTCTGGGGGATAAAGATCAGAGTGTGCCACTGTTGATTTTTAGAAAGTTGGGAAGTGTAGAGATTCAGGGAAGAGTTGTGAAATGCTCAGCTGCCTGAAACACCACAACAGGTGACTTATTCTCAGGAATTCACCAAAGATGCTGCCAACTTTTTATGTGCAACCGAACTTCTCAATGGGTTGTTGCCTAAAAAAAAAAAATGTAGACTTTATCATTCAAATGTCTTTTGACTGATTCTCTTATTGGAATTAAACTCAAATTCTATAGCAAAGGGGTCTGGGAAATGTAATTTTCAGACTTGAAATAATGAGATATAGAGAGTATCATAAAAAGGCAGGAATGTTACTCAATACAACAGACAGTATTTCAGCCAAAATATTTACCAGCATGTTTTCTAAGCTGATAGAGTGCCTTGGGAGAACTATAGCACACATACTTGTTTCATATTTGGTCAATACTGTAATTTTTAAATCTAGACTCCTCTGCATGCCCTAGTTCCTTACTTGAGCAATCTTAAGTTAATGCTTCAAACTCAACAAGCAGTCCCTGTTTACATTACCATCTTAGACTTAGAAAATGGTATGAAGTAACCCTTTGAGAGCTGCCCAGTGGAGCCGAAGCATAACCTCTCTACTTCCATTCTCTCCTATTAGAGAAGTTACAATTACTTGATGAGCACTTTCCCTAGCAACAAACCAAATTAATACACCCTCATTTTTCTTGAGTCACATTTCTATACAAGAAGATTAATGTGTTTTTCAATCTGGCTAGGTGGTTTTAGGTAACTAGAACTCTGTCAATTTTAGTGAATCATTCATGGGATTCATTTGAAACTTATGGGTGCTCTCTATCTTTAAAGGCTTAATTTGATTATTCACAGATGGACTTCTTGGAGTTTGTAAAATATATTTTCATCTTCATTTCAATGAGTCTGGAAGTTTGTATAGTCTTGGAAAGATTCCAATAACATCATTCTGAATGGACTTTGAGAATCAAGATTGAAAAACATTAGGCAGCAAAATTCTATTTATAACTCCTAATTTTCAGCTTCATGCTCCTATAAAGTAATTTCATATGAATTCTAAGTATTTGTTAATATCAAAATTTCTGCTATAATCAAAAAACCTTGTACCAAATTATTTTTCTCCTCTGTAAATAAAAAAAGGTAACAAATAATTTAGGCATATTGTTAGCAAGGAAAATCCAGAAATGCTGACATGAACTAAAAGAAAAAAAGATAAAAGTTAATGTTACTCTACTTTGAATCATTTAAAGAAAATGTCCTATTTGATCATCAATTATTCAGTTCTTAATTTCCTGGAGTGATTTTCTGAACTTGTTTATACACAAGAATATATTCTGTCTTTAGCTAGATTTTATGTCACAACTATGATTTCATTAAAAACTGCATATTAGAGTATTAATGATGTCCAAAATCACATGTACTCCACTAATATACAAAACATAGTTCAAAAGAATATATTGTGATCCCATTTTTATTTTAAAAAGCTAAAAAGAAAAATTGAGCTTTTAGAAAACTATTCATTTTATCTGGAAAGTCATATTATGATTGAGTCTAGGATTTCTGTTTGTTTTCTGCATTGTCCTATATAATTTTGTGGAAAAACATACTTATTTTCAAATAAATGTAATGTCTTCATTTGGAAGCTTTCTCTAAAATGTCAAATGATACTCTCCCCTTAAATTTACATAACATTTTCCAAAAAATAACAATGGACATGTCTGGAGAGGATCATCTTTCTATCAACTTTGTCATAATAATTGCATATTATGCATATATTGCAATAATTGCATAATAATTGCATAATAATTGCATATACATAAGCCAAAAATAATAATTTTTTCTCCTCTTGTGAGCAGTAATTGACATATAGATACATCTCATCTTTTTTGGTTTGTTTGTTTTTTATCCCTGCTTTTGCTTTTTAAAAACAACTCTACTGAGATATAATTAATACAAAATGAACTGCATATATTTTATTTTTATTTTTAAATTTCACATCATTGTAATCCCAGGGATTCACCCTCCCACCCTCCCTACCCTTGCCCCCTTTTCCCCCCTGCCTGAAGTTGTGTGCTTCAGTTTGGTGCTTAGCTTGTTTTGATTTTTCTTCATGGCTTTTGTTTATTTTTTCCCCATATCCTATATATTAGTGAAACAATTTGGTTTCTGTCTTTTTCTTTTTGACTTGTTTCTGCTAATATGATTTCTTCTAAGTCCATCCATGTTATCATAAAACCATCAAATTTGTCATTTTTAATTGATGAGTAATAGTTCACTGTGTATATATACCACATCTTTTCATCCAGTCATCTGTTTTGGGACATTTAGGTTGCTTCCAAGTCCTTGCAATTATAAATAGTGCTGCAGTAAACATGGGCGCACGGGAGTTCCTTTGTACCCACACTGAGGTCTCTTTTGGGTAGATTCCCAAGAGAGCAATTGCTGAGTCAAATGGTAGTTCCATTTTCATTAATTTGAGGGTCCTCCACACAGCTTTCCATAGTGGTTGGACCAGTTTACATTCCCACCAGCAGTGTAGGAGTGTTCCTTTCTCTCCACATCCTTCTCCAGCACGTGTTGCCCGATCTTTGGATGTGGGCCATTCTTACTGGTGTAAGGTGATATCTCATTGTGGTTTTGATTTGCATTTCCCTTATTGCTAGTGACGTTGAGCAAATTTTCATGTGCCTATTGGTCATTTGTATTTCCTCTTTGGAGAAGTGTCTTTCTCATTCTTCTCCCCATTTTTTGATTGGGCTTCTTGTTTTGCTTTTGTTTAGTTGTGTGTGTTCCTTGTGATCTTCGTGATTAAACCCTTATCACTCTTGTGGAGGGAAAAAATTTTTTCCCATTTGGTTGGGCTTCTTTTTGTTCTTTCTGTTGTTGCTTTTACTGTACAGAAGCTTTTTAGTTTGATGTAGTCCCATCTGCTTATTTTTTCCTTTATTTTTTTGCCATGTGTAGATGTTTCCAGAAAGGGATTTATGAATTGTGCTTCAAGGAGTATTTTTCCCAAGTTTTTTTCTATGTATGTTATGGTTTCAGGTCTGACATCTAAGTCTTTTATTCATTTTGAGTTGATTTTTTACATGGTGTGAGGGAGTTGTCTTGGTCCATTTTTTTGCATGTCTTAGTCCAATTTTCCCAGCACCATTTATTGAAGAAGATATCTTGTTCCAATGTAAGTTTTTCACTCCTTTGTCAAAGATTAGTTGACTATATATGTGTGGTTTTATTTCTGGGCACTCAATTCTGCTCCATTGGTCTGATTGCCTTTTTTTGTACCAGTACCAAGCTGTTTTAATTATTATGGCTTTGTAGTATATTTTGAAGTTTGGATTTGTAATACCTTTATTCTCTTTTTTTCTGTTCAGGAGGCCTTTTGATAGTCGAGATCTTTTGTTATTCCATACGAATTTCATTAATTTTTGTTCTATTTGTTTAAAAATGTCTTTGGGATTTTTATCAGGATTGTATTGAATCTGTAGATTGCCTTTTGTAGATGGCCATTTTGATGATGTTAGTTCTTACAATCCATGAGTAGGGAATGTGTTTCCATTTCCTTGTGCCTTCTATCTCTTTTAGCTGTGTTCTAAAATTTTCTTTGTATAGTTCTTTCACGTGTTTTGTTAGGTTTATTTCCAGGTATTTAATTTTTTTGGTGTGATTGTAAATGGGGTGGTCTTTCTGATTTCTTTTTCTTCTATTTGATTTTTTGCATATAGGAAAGGTACTGACTTCTGTGTGTTGATTTTGTATCCAGCTACCTTATTGAACTGGTTTATTATTTCAAGCAATTTTTCTGTGGATTTTTTTGGGTTATCTATATAGAGAATCATATCAGCATATAATGATAGCTTCAGTTCCTCTTTACCTATTTGTATCCCTTTTATATCTTTCTCTTGCCTTATTGCCCTAGCTAGAACTTCTAGTACAATGTTAAAGAGTAGTGGGGAGAGTTGGCATTTCAGTCTTAGCTGGAATGATTTTAGTATTTCCCCATTTAGGATGATGTTTGCCCTAGTTTTGTCATAGATGGCTTTTATTATGTTCAGGAAAAACTGCATATATTTCAAACAAAAAACTTCATTTGCTATTTTAAAAATAAATTCACCTATTCAATAATTACATTTCTGCATCTTTCTGTTTGCATCCTGTGCCTAATAAATTGGTATATGACAAGTAGCATATAAATCTGATAAATAAAAAGAATAGATAAGTTTTAGTTTTACCATTTTCCTTCTACTATATTAGAATTTCTTGGTATTCTTTGTTTTGATAGAAAATTTTGGAGATATAGACAAGAGAGGCTGATGATCATTGCAATTTAAAGATGGGATAAAAACACAGAAAGAATCTTTGATGTCTTGTATCCCTTCAAACAACTGGCAGTGGTACTGTTTTCATCACAATCATTTCACTGACAATATTTATTTTGTTTTTACAATATTTAGGTAATATTAAATGAGTTATAACTTTTAAAATTTATATAACATTTTTATTTTCAAAATAATTGTAAATTCATGATAAAGATTTTGGAGTATACAAATGTGCCTTTTAAACAGATAACTTTAAATTTTCTCTTTTTTATTTGATCGTATATATATATATATTTATTTTACATTATTATATACTCCGAAGTTCTCCCACAACCTTGTACCCCATGAACCATCACTTCAGTTCTGCTGACAGTTCATTAGATTTAAATTTTACTTGTCATTTTGTTTGTTTGCTTTCCCTATATCCCATGTATAGGTTTTTAGCAAAAGATATCAACATACAACTATCAGGGTATAAGACAAGAAAAATATTTAGCCTAAGTATTATTTTTGGCTTACAGTTTCTATTATGAATTGAACAGTAATCAATGAAGAGAGAACGAATTTAGCACAACAGCTTAATCTTCCTCATATACATATTATATCAACTACAGAATGAGGTTGAAAGTTTTAAGATTGAAATGTAGTATTTAGTATTTCTATTATTTGTGGTTCTGTGGAAACTCAATTATATTTACTAATTAAGAGATTCTTTTAAAAGACTCTCTTGGAAACTTTAAATTGTTAAAAACAACAAACAACATAGCTTCATCAAAACATTCTTAACCAATTAAAAGGAAACAGACTGTCAGCTCCATGAAGGGAGGCTTAACCCTCTGCTCCTAGGGTCTGGGTGCTCCAACTGCCCAAGACACAAGGACTCAAGAAGCAGAGATTAAGAAAGCTGAGCTGTATACAACTGTATCACATTAAGTCACTATGCTCCTTGGACTTACACAGTACTAAATGTGGATTATAACTCAGTGAAACTGAGGTATAAGGGACAAAAAAACAATGGAAATAAAAAAGAAAACTATACAAGTCTACCGTTATACCAAACCAAATGCACATTAAGTTGGGAAAATCCTTTCTATGTCTCAGCCCTCATTTTCTTTGTTCGTGTTTCTATTGCAGTTTCTAATTGCAATAGAAATTAAAACTGGCCAAAGGAAAAAGGTGATGGATACAGAAGTTCCTGATGCTCTACATGTTGGAAATCCCATATTTCTCATTGAGATGGGCTGAAAAGTCCTAAAGATATCACCTCTCCTTCCACAAGTTTGTCCACAGTCTCTTTGGCTAGGGCCCTGTGTCTTCCACTTCAGAAGGTCAGTATCATCTGTTTACCCCTTAAGGCCAGTTGGACATTATAATGAAGGAAGAGAGATCACTCCACTCATTTCCAAGGGTTTATTTTCCCTAGGAAAAGAAATTTTCTTACTAAAAAGGGAACTGGAATGCCAGATCTATACCTTCCCCCCCAAAACCTATGTCCATTATATCAAACGTGAAATATTTTTCCATATTTTAAAGATGATTATATTCCTGATCCTGTTTTCAAGACTTAACACCTCCTAAATAATACTTATTAAGCAATCATTCCGTGTTAGCAAAGCATATCTTAAAGGTAAAGGTCAATCATGTCAAAATACCACAGCAGCTATTAATCAAATTATTGCATGATATTTTCTAACTGAAAACAAGAACTTCCAGATACTTATATGTTTATAGAAAAGTCTGAGGAAAGTTGCTTCGTTATCATTCTTCTTATCCCAGACACAATCTCCAAGACTGTGTTGTCAACCAGATTTGGTTAGATTTATGTTTTCACTGTTTCTTTTCTCAACCTGTAATAGCAAATTTAAGGCTGCTTCCAAGTAGTGATGTAGAAATAATAATCTTTTCTAGACAGTTTGTGCTCTGTAGTGATCATAAAAGAAGGGAAATTCATCTCAGAAGACCAAATTTAGGCAGTGATCACTTTTGTCTCACTCTGGTATCAGTTTAGGTTAATTTTAGTTGTATTCTTCTCTTGTAGTAAGATGGAAGGGATTATGCTAAACAAAATAAATCAGAAGGATAAAACTAATACTGCACGGTGTCATTTATATGTGGAATATAGAGAAAACAAAGGAACAGATAAAGTCAAACCTGAAATCTAAACCTTGATAGCTGAATGCTGAAGGGAGGCTTCCAAAGAGTGGAAGGGGATAGGGAGGAAGGAGAAGTCAGCACAAAGCAGGAGCACAGTGGGCTTTGGAGGTAGACTATGGGTGCTTTGGTGGAGGATAAGCTCTGGTAACAAAATCTGAAGGAGAAGATTCCCATCCTTCCAAAGTACCAACAATATAAACCATGTAATCTCAGTGAAAGTTTTAAAATAAATAAAGTATTTTTAAAGGCTTGTATGTTTTGAGTATGTAAGTGCTGAACATTTTAAAAAGGGTTTATAAACTATGATTGAAGCACATGCCAAGTTAAGAAAGAAAAAAGTGTGTAGCCAGAAAAATTGAAGAGATGAGAAAATTCCCAAAACTTCAGTCTGATTTTTTTTTTTTTTTTGGAAAGAAATGTTCATGGAAGTTAATCTGAAAATCATTTCAGAAAGATTTTTTTGAGGGTTGTTTTGGTTGGAGAAAAACCAGTTTAATCATTGTCTTCAAGTGTGTGAGGGGGTTCTATGAAACTGAAACTTAATACTTTTTCCTTTTCTGTGGTGAATTGAATGAAATAAAATAGCATTAAATTAAATCAGAGGCAATTTAGTTGGACATAATGAAGACCTTCTTGGCTATCAGAATTGTAACAGCAGAATTTTTCCAAGGAAAGGCTGGCATCTCTTTGTTCTTCATGTCATCCAAAAAAAAAAAAGCTCTCAGTTTAAATAGCTGTATCTATTCCACAGGTGATTGGTGTTCATTCTATTGCATTGATTTTCAACCTCACTCTTGTCATTGTTTTTGACAAGAAAGACTCTGCTTTTGCTTGAAGCACAGATTTCTAAAACCTTGCCAAGAAAAGGCAGAATGAAAACTAAAAGGGTGTGGAGGAGTACAACCCAAGCAGCTGATTTCCTCCATGTAATATAACTTACAACACAGAATCCTAGACACATGGTGAGGCTCTAGTCAACGGCATCACTTTAGAGCTACATGAATGAATCATGTCTTTCTCTGCAGAGTGGAAGTAAACTAGGAGAGAAAATGAAGATATGTAAGAGGAAACATGCCCCTCCTCTTTTGGGCAGAGGGGTCAGCATTGCCTGGATATCAAAGCTTAGAAGTGGTGGTTACTCCTGCTGTTAGAGACAAAATGGAAGAAACGGGTTCATCAAAGAGAGAAGTGAGTCAGCGGGTCTGGCTGAAGGCTGCCCATCAAACATTCCTCTGTGATTTTAAGACTGTGCACTAGAGGCCTGGGCATATACACAAACATTCAGGAAACCTCAAATATTCTTCTGTATGCTGAAACAATCTGAAAATGAGACTAAAAGAATAAAGGTGGTAAACATACAAGGAGTGTGAGAGGAGTTTACATAGTTGTAATGAGAGCTAGTACTACATTTTTGAGGATGAAAAGGAGATCAAGGGAAGATAAATCCCCTAAGACAGTGGAGAAAGCTAAAAAGTTATGTCTTAATAGGTGCACACTAAGAAGTAAGAGAATTCACTCCTGGGAACAAGAAATACTAAGGTTGTAAGCACAGGTATGAAGACAAGAAGAGGCTGCACTCCATATGTAATTGTATGTATCTCAAGAGCCTAATTCAAGAAATAAGAGTCTGGGGCTTCAAGGGTAGTGGAGGGGGATTCACATGATGAGAAAAGAGTGACTCATTTGATGATGACAAGATGCTCTGTAATCAGATTTTTGTTCTGCCACATGTATTTTCATAATATTAGATATAAATATAATATATATGCTGATTTGTATCATTTGTTATATATGTATGTTTAGGGTAAGTGATTTGGTCAGTCTTCCCTCCCCCAATTCCCATTAGCCTGTGTTTTCCTCATGATTGTGTGGCCCATGGATGTGCACATATGTAAGTGAGCACACCTGGGTCTAGCATGAGAGAGAATGAGAGAGAGCAGAGAGAGGGATCCCAGAGAATGTGTGAAGATTCCTGGGGGGGCTTGCCTGCCTCCCAGCATCCCCAGTGCTGGCACTGTCCTGCCCTGCCCTGCCAGGTGTGTCTGTGTAAATACTATGCAGATTGACCTGCCTGATGCTTGCCCCTACAAGTGGTGATGAAGATGGGCTGGTTGCCCCAAGAATATGTTAAATTGTTCTTCAATTAGGAAAACTACTTATGATCTCTCTAAATAGGTTTAGTAAATGTACTTTCTTCATCATGATTCCTAAATAAAAATAATATGTTTGAGACAACCATTTTAAGCTAAAAGCATTTTAAAAGTTTTAATCCTGAAGGTATTTTAACTTTTATTTCTAGAAAATATCAAAGCCATCTGAGAAAGTTTGTATATCAGGGATAGGGGGAGTGTTTTATTTTTCTTTTCCCAAATAGTAATATTAAGACTGTGTTGATTCATCCATGGGATGAAATTTGCATAAATGACATTTTATTTTAATCAACTGAACATGGCTCCCACGATAAAATAAAATACTTTTAATATTGCAACTCGTTATGTAAATAAGACTTACAAATTTTTATAATCTCAACATATATATTTTGAAAATCCAAGCCTAATCTTTTATGCTGTTGAATTCTGTTATACACTTTCTTTGACTTGAAAGAAACTTGAAAAAAAAGTATAACTTGTTTTTATCCCCAGTTCGTTTTTGTGCTTTATTTAACAACTCCTTTGAAAATCAGAAACTTGGCATTGTTCTTTGTATTTCTGAAAAGAATTCTCCCTCCCACAATTGTTCTTTGGTTCAAAATGCTGATTATAATTTTTCCAAAGAGGTTTTATTAAATGTATCTTTTCATGGATTTTAAAAGATTCCAAAATAAAAATAACGTGACTTGATATGATAATTTTAAAATAAAGTTATTTTTCAAATTTTTATGCATGGGACAGAGGAGGAAAGCTTTATTCTTCCTTTCCAAAATTGTTAAATATTTGCCAGACCCATTTCTGTTTTCCACTCGGAAGCCATCTATCATAGTAGAGGCAGATTTCCCCTGAATCTCTCTTTCTACCAGCCATTAACCTGCCTGGCTTCTTATTTATTTAGTTCACTTTGCAGGCTGGAATAACTCTCTCCGCTTAAAGGGCCATACATGTTTTATCATTTGTTTTATCATCAGCTGAAAATGTAGGACTGTTTGCTCACAGACTCTGGCCAGTTCCCTTTGGTTTTAACCTCTGAGGAGCCTGCAGGGCAAGTTCATTAACCACATGATAGCCTGCAGCTGTGTCTCAGCTACTAGGAGGGAAGGGAGGGAGGCACCCTCAGGGCTGCACTAGAAGATTTGGGGTGCTCTGGTTGTGCGTGAGAGGTGGTAACAGACATCTAAAGAGGTGGTCCTATCCCCCTAAGTAATATACAGCATTGTAAACCAATAATACCTCATTAAAGAGAAAAAAGAGGAAGACAGACAGACCAGACAGACAGATAACTTTGATTGGAAATGCTCAGATTTTGAAATACAGAGGGTTATATTCATGTATCCAGATTTACTCACACAAACTAGAAATAAAAGTCCAGCAACAGAGAACTGTTTATGCAGAGTGTGTGACATTCATATATGATGAGACATTATCAGTCATTAAAAAGATGCCAGTGATGCATATTAAACAACAGGAAAAGTTGCTTAGAATATGAAGTTGAATTTTAAAATGATGTCAGCACTAACACCGTGTGCCATAGGATCTCATTTTTGTGAAAAGTAATTTTGAGTTTGTGGGCAGGTTGTATATGACAGAAAAAGAATAGTCAAGGACTAAACATTTTAAAAGTTTTATTTATCAAAGAAAATATTCTCATCTTCCTATATGCCATGTTGTGAAATGTTTGCAATGAGTATATATTTATAATAACATTGAAAAACAGCTATTAACCAAGAGTTCCTGTTTTGCTTCAATGGAGGTCTGATGCTTGTTTTGCCTGTAGATATAAATGGAGAGACTGCTATCTGCAGAGAGACAAGACCCACCTAAAAATAGTGGGAACGAGATGCAGCCTCTTTCCGATGCTGAAAAGACAACTTCAGCCCACACACAAGTTACCTCTTGCTCTGAATTCTAAAGCTCAGAAGAGTTCAACCACAACAACTGGCAAGCATTCTGTGTGGAGTTCTTTCCATGGTCTGTTACAATGACCATCTCCCTTTCAGTTGGGGAATCACTAGATTCCCCAAATAGAAAATAGAAAATTGAAAATAGAAAATTGAAAATAATCCAAATAGAAAAAAGGATGATAAACTTAAAAGAAAGCTCCACTGCTATCAGTTGGCTCATATATTCTCCACTGGGGCCCAGGCTCATCCCTGACAAAACAAACCAAGTGTTTCTTCCTCACGCCAGCACTGTCCCTAGAATGCAGACAGGCTCTATAATACCACGTGTGCCAGTGTAGGGATTGAAATGTGATCTCACTGTTAGCAGGCAGATATTAGAGATATCCTGGAACCCCTAAACCTGCTTGCTCTAAATGGGTTCTGCCATCCACTGCTAAAGATAAAATATACTTTTACTGCATAAGACTTGTAAGAGAAAAGAACTTAAATACAATGACTGTGTAATAGGAGAGAAAGAATATACTTAGAATAGTTTGACTATGCAACACCTAAAGTTTCCCACCTTCCTGTGGGTAAAGCTTAGTGGAACAGGGTCAACCCAAAGCATGGCCACTGAGACCCAAAAGCTTGCCACAAGCCTTCTGGTGGAGAATCATCAGAAAGAGGCAGGAGGACCAGGCGAGAAAGAACAAAATCAAAGTCCATGTCAAGATAAAGGCTGCTATTGCCAGTCTCCCCATGGGGCCCTCTTACCCATGTTTCTTTCAAGTGTCTCTTTCCATGCCCCTCAAGTCCCTGGTACAAATCCAAGGCTGAGAAGCAAGTGCAGCTTCTTCACATGTCTCTGTGTTCATGTGCCTCCTTCAGGTCTTTATCCCAGTCTTCTGGCTTCAGCGCCTTCTCTTCTCAATCCTTTGTAGCTTCGCCTGGCTGCTTAGCTGCATCCTTCCTTAGGTGAGGCAGGGAGCCCAGAAACTCCCCTTTCTGCAGTTTTATGCTGTAACACTACCACTCCTACAGCAGTGTGGAATTTCAGAGCTTCAAGTTCTTTCAGTGGCACATTCTGCTCATGCTAGAATCGCCTAAACACCAAACACAGTGGTCCTCATCACACCTGTCTCTATGCCTGCCCTTGAGTATCTTTTATCTCCTGTAAGAATCTGTCTCATGAATCTCAGTACCCTCCAATTGTTGAGTTCTCCACTTGCCATAAGCATTCAACAATATAGAGGATAATACGTAGAGAGAGATAATATGTAGATGGACATAGATAAAGGAAACTGATTGCATAGAAATCTTCTTCCGTTAAGCTAAAGAATGAAAATATTATTATTTGTATATAAGAGTTTGAGGACTCCTTTCTCTAACACATGTTGGAACCACTGCAGGAAGCTAAGGAAATGGAGGGTAAGATATGTCCGGGGACCTAGATGATCAGAAAGGACACCTAAATAATGCACTCCAGAAATTAGGTTTACTTATCACAGATCAGCAAGGCAGTCACACAGAAAACACAGAGTTCAATCAACCTCTTCTGTATGAGTAGAAGTTTATGGTGATTTCCACTAAATCAGTGACTTTAAAACTTCATTTTGCTTAATACCCTCATTTAAACTTGTTTGAAAAACTTTTCTAAACCTGTTTTAAAAAATCAATTGACAGCTTCCTATGGGCAAATTCTGATTCAGAAATCTGAATAGAAGCAGTCATCTCTCCATCTTGAGATACGCCCCTCCTATTCTATCAGACACCAGAATTGCTATAGTGATCTGCCAAACACTGCAGCTGAACAAAGGATATTCTCTTTCTTCAGGAGGGGGGTTGCTGTGTCCAAGAGCAAAAACATACATAAAGTTCAGTGAGCAATTTATAAAATAATCATTACTAGTTGGCAGAGATGAATATTGTAGCCATCTCCAATTATGCTGCCTCTGAAAGGACTTTTTATACCAAGCAGCAGACTCCACTGCTTGGCTAGAAAGTGACCGCATATGCATCAGAATGTTCTGGGGCACAGTTATGGGCATGGGCTTGAGATATATGGACACAACCAATAGTTTTCTGTGATGTGACCAGAGTGAGAATACTCTTAAGTCATATGAATCTGAGTGGGCTCTTTTCCTTTAGAGAATAGATTTTTTTCAACCTGATGAATTAACCATCTTACTTAGGAAACATCAGTTACATAAAAGTAAAGTATTAATGTCTTCAAGCTTGCCAAATGGAAAGGTCAACTTTTAAAACCACTTCTCCCATTCTCCCAATTTACATGGAAATATGATGGAAAATTGCTGAGTGATAAAAAGACAAAGCTGAGACTCACTGATAAATGTCAGTGAACAATTCTCCCAGACTCAGCCCTCAGGGGACATATTTGGAGCTGGTGATGTCACAATTCTGATGTTATTGCCACCCTCAGAATTTCTAGCTTCTCTCTTCCTATCTGTTAATGAGAAAGTGTTAACCACCATATGAAAACGGATCATCAAAGTGAAATTTCTTCTTGTTAAAAGCAAAATGTATGTGAAAGACAAAGCCTGGTTATTATTAGAAACATACATTTCAACACTCGAGTGTAGGACACTAACATTCACTTGATCAATTCCTAATTTGCGGCACTTATGAATTTGACCTATTGAAGAAATTCAAAAGTTACATATCCCAGGTGTTCATTGGGGCTATCAATTATACTGATTACAACAAAGTAGTAATTTGCTGATTCTTTTCCCATAGACATTAGTCATGCCATAATGGGTAACCTTTAAATTAGCAAGCAAATGTTTCTCATCATAATCGTTCTGTTAAAGATAAAGTGCTGCCTAATTTCAGTCACAGAGAAGAGCAATTAGAAAATGAAAGACTTTCTCTTCATGCTTCCATTTCAAAGCTCTATCCTGGATAAGTGATGCTTTATACTTTGATCAGTGCTATTAGCAGATGGCTCTATCTTATAAAAGACAAGAGTACAGCTAAAATGCCAACACATTTGTGAAATTCAATTGCAAGTTGCATTAATTAATGTCTATTAATGAGGTATTAATTATCAGTTAAATACTTATTTGATCTGTGCAAAATATGATGGTTAATTTAGCCTTTGTCAAGGCTCTTTTGGTTATACTGGCAGAGGCAAAAAAATGAGGATTGTTTTTAGGGTGAGACTACAGAGTTGTGATTCCATTCTATTCTTCAAATTGGCTGCTTTTCCCTGACATAACGTGTGCTGGAGCACAACGCTGCCTCTGCTCCCAACATGCACTCTCGGTTTTTATAGCAACCTCATTATAACATCTCTAAGTCATAAATTCTGGCTAAGAGGGGAGAGAAGTTCACAAGTCCACCTTGAGTCATCTGTCTGCTTCACAGTCCAATCAGAACCTGATTAAACAAAGATGGCTCAATACAGAGGTAAAGATTATAGCAGTCACCTGCAGAATCACTGAACTAGAATAAGTCATTTCCAAAAGTCCCTTTAAGCTCATATTTTTAAACCCTCATTTTTTTTATTTGAGGAAACATTGCATTATAACATTATGCAAATTTCAGATGTGCATCATTGAAAATCAACTTGGGTACATACTACATTAAGTTCACTGCTAACAATAATTTATCTTAAAAGAATGTCTCCCAAGTCAATGATAAAGAATACTACATTAACATATTACCAAATTTTAATGAAAGCAATATGAATTGTTACTGAAAATGTGAAAACTGAAGGGAAATTATGATCACAATTATATTTTTGTTATGGCAAAATATTTATTTATATAATGAAGGAAAAATCTGTTGCACACTAACAATAGCCAAGTACAACACTGAACATTTTTGATACACTAACAAATTTAATTCTTATATCCAAGAAGTTTAGCATCTTACCATTATTTGGAAATTAAAAAAAATTAAAATAAATAACCCACTCCAAGTGAAACATTCCTAAAGTAGAACATTGGAGAGTCAATAATTCAGATTGGGAGTTTTTCTCTCAACTTTCATTTCCTGCAAATGCGCTTCTATGTGGGTTCCTATGGAAGTTTGGATGTGGGAGATGCAGATATAATTCTGAACTGGCTGTTTTATTCTCCTACCATTTGTCCAACTACCTACCAACCCTTGCAGAGGACTCTATAACCCATGACTACTACCCCAGGCCATACACAGAAACTAGAACAGAGGGAGTGGGTATGCTGGATGCCTCAGATATGAGATACCAATGGTAGCAGACGATCTTCAAAAATGTCATTCAATATGTTTGACTTTTTGTTTTACCCTCATCTTATTTCACAACCCTTTATAAAACTATGGATATGAGTACATTATATGTTGACATGGTAATGAGCCACTTTAATTCAGACTCATACCCAAGAGAGCCACTCTCATCATTCAAAGGAAAAGCAGCATAAAATCTTGATAATCCTCAGAATAGACAACCAGAATTGAATTAATGAGAGTTGACATGATGTTCATTGGATTTGTTTTTGAATTATTATTAATGAGGGAAAGGAATGTTTCTCAATTTAATATTTTAACTATGTATAGAACAGTAACTACTGATATATAATGCATATAAATATAAAATTATCTAAGATATTAGATAGTATCTTAGATAAAGAAGTTTCTATCTAGTTTAACATCTCTTACAAATCTGGGAACACAAACAAACATGAATCCTAGAAAAGAGGACATTAAAACTAGAGGACATGATGTTAGGAAGGCAAGATTATAAGTTGGATCATTTTCATTTATTGTATTTGTTTTGCCATCAATAAATTATTTGTCACTGCCATTCATTTAATAAAAAATTATTAATATGTATCAGAAAATGTGATAGGTTCTCGGCATGGAGTACTATAAACACATAGAAATGGAGGCTTCCTTCATAGAACTCAGAAGTCATATTCTTCATTTCCTACCAAATCCTGTGGAGATTCTTGATTGACTTAAAACACTCCATGCAGTTCATCATCAGCTGCTCTGCTGCATCTTCTTTGCCTTTGTCTGGTTTCTGTTGTACTTTCTGTGCCTGGATTTTTTAAATCCAGAAACTATTTAAGGGGCCAAAACTTCCTTTTCATGAGAAAATATAGGAAGAAGGACGAGAAATATCAAAAATAAAAGGAAAAGAAAGTGAAGGAAAGCATTCTGCTTCATGCTCTGCAATCACTGACTTTCACTTTCTGGAATGGGAGTGAGATGAGTTAACCTAGGAGTGATGTCCAGATGTGGGAGAGGAAGTTGTCAGCTGTTCAGCATATATGTGCCCACTTAGCTAGGTACAGTGCAGGTATAGGCTTGTTTCCATTACATTCAGTAATCATGTCCTTGATAAGTCTTCATTCCTGCAAGAGAATATTACCCATAACATTCTATCTCCAGACTCATAACCATATGAATTTCCCTACACAATGGCCCATAGTTAGACAGGGTCATTAATGGGCATATCTTCAGAGAGGAAAGAAAACACTGAATGTTCTTTATGGGGATGGGAAGCAGGCATAAATAGAAAAATAGGTCACCTTGGAAATATTCTTCCTGCCTTGCATCAGAGTGGGAATATATGAAATGGATTTTCTTCTGCAAACAGCATGCATGGTTCTTTTAGGTATTGTCTTAGTTGTAAGGATTATTTTTTGGTGACTATCATTATTTGTAAATACTGAGAAACTAAAATAACCACATTTGTTCTTAACAGAATTTCTCTAAGTACCTTAAGTTAAAGATTAAGACGTCAAACACACTGATATTTTAAGTTTTCTGCTGACTTCATCGTCAAGACCAAAACTCTGAGTTAAACATGTTCACTTATTTTTTTGTGTAAAGATAACAGTATGGACCCTCAAAATATTCTAATTATTCATGCTTGAATAAAATTAATTCTTTGATGTTATCAAATACCCTGTTGTATTTTCTAAATATCCTGATAAATGATATGCAACTTTGTCTGTTTATGATTTGGTTTATATGAATCAAATTCCAAATGAGATCAATATGTTAAAACAGGCTGATGAATATCTAAGTCTCTTTTATTGCAGTATGGGTTCTTCTCCTCTCACCATTTTAATATTTTTGCAGTGAACAATGAGCCATTTGTTTTGTAACATTTCCCAACTTTCTACATTGATTAATTGTGTCCCACTGGGAACACATTCAATTTTAAGTTTCAATTATTTTTAGAAAATAATTTCCCAAATCAGATTCCATAAAACCAATTTAAAAATTATAATCCCCAAATCTACATCTTCTAGTAAAGACATTCTAATAAAACATGTTTTATAAATAAATTAATAAGCCATTCCTTGCTGAATTAAATATTTTTACAATGTTAGTACATATAACACCTCTAGTAGAGCCGTTTTTTTCCTTTTGAACATGTACAGGGGGCACACTGTCCATGTGATGTGGCTTTCTTCCACTATCTTGCTGCTTTGACTTGCTTGTGAAAATAGCACTTGAAAGGCAGACTGTGAATTCAAGTGCAAAATGAAACATGACTAAATTCTCCCAGTTACTCACAATACATTGCTTTGTCCTCCATGATCTCCTTTCCCCCAGCTGTCCCAAAAGCTTTGCCCATTTTCTTTGAGGTTATCCTGATCAAATTCCTGTGGTATCCCATTTGAAAGTACTTCAACTTGAGTTGAGTATGTTAGTACATATAATATTTAAGGGCAAAACTTAATCACATATTTATTTAGGGCATTTTTATCCAGACCTCAAAATTACTGCTCTGGTGTATAAAATGTTGCTAAGGAAAACACAGTTGTCTGCCAAAACTCAGCTTTTGTATGTGCATAAGTTAATTGTGGTAGATGCAGAGACACCAGAGTTCTTTATTCAGCAAGAGGCCAATCTATACCAATGAAACGCCTTCTGGGCATGAAGATCTGATTTCAATTGTTGATTGAATTTACCCACTTTCTTTTGGCAGCAATTTAACTGGGGCTTTTGGACTCAGTATTTTTTTTTCTGTTATGAGACCATTTCTCTTTTGCATCCCACATAATTTATATCACATATTTATATCCCAATTGATGTAGAAATGACACAATAGGTTAGATCTTTTATTGTCAATTTTTTGTCAGTCAACTTTACACTTTACTTTTTTTATTGATTGCCACACACACATACACATATGTATATATGTATATATATACACGTTTATACTGAGTCCATATATGGACTCAAACTTTTAGCTGCTTAAAGGTAAATGAGGCTTGCTATGTATTTTATTTAAATTCAAAAATAATGTGTGACTCTCATGTCAACCTTATTTTTCTAGCTGTATTTTCTTTATCATTATCTTTCTGTGCTTCATTTTATGCATGTCTTCAACCTCCAAGCCATGGCAGTTGCCATGCTGATTTACAATGTCTTACCATGCAATGGCTGTCTTTGTATCCAAATTCACATATGAACTGCAGAAAAGTTTCCAGTTTGCTGTAATTCCTCAGACCCGAAAGTGTCATCTTTAATGATTCTTTGTTTTTTTTGAAACTTCAGTTTTTATCTCCCACAGATCAGAACTGCTCTCCTCCTGTAGCCATATCATGAAAGATGCCTTTTCAAGCTACCTGGTGCAGTTCTAGGAGAGAGAAGGGGGATGGGGGAGTAGAAGCAGAAGGTGCCAGTCACTTTTGATTTTTTTAGGTATGTGATAACTTCCTGACTAGCATTTATTTCAAAATGGATACTAAGCTCTACTTCAAGATGCATTTGCATTGGTAAGTTGTCAATACTAAAATTTAACAATAATTTAGTATAGTGTAGTACAGGTATCATCAAAGTCCATATGGAAACCACATTCAGAATAAGTAACCCATTAATTTTCCATGCTCAGTATGGGCTCAGCCTCACTGGGAAAACTTTTACAGAACTACTATCAACTTTGTCTTGGTAACTAAAAGGTCAATGAGAAAGTAGCCTCTAAAACAAAAGTTGGTTGCTCTTAATTGCCACATGGGGTGAGTTAAACTAATGTGAGAATGGAATTTTTTTAGTAGCAAATTGATAAAATGGACAGGTAAAAATGAGCAATTTAAACTTTCACAAATTTCCTCCATTTTAAAAGTAAAACATCCACAAGGAAATGGTAGTCTTGCTTGATCTTAGGATAGGCACTTGAGAATCTCAACTCTATTTCTCAAAATCCTGGAAGTTTTTATAAATATAAAAATATTTATACAAGTAAGGAAGAGTTAAACTTTTGAGTTTAAACCAGGAGCCTAACCATTGATTTGGGTTTTTTCAATGCACCTCTTAGAGTATCTCTTCATCCAACATCTTTCTCTTCATATGTCTCTCTGAACTGTCAAAATGCCTGCGGTTAAGCCTCTTGTTATAGTTTCTGGCAATAGAGCCCTTTGGCTGGCAAAAGACAATAGAATTTTCTGATCATTCTGGGCTCATGAAGGAAATCCCTCACTGTCCACTTTCTGTAACCAACTAAGCCAATGTAGTGTACTTATTATGTCTAACTTTAATTTTGCTTGTTCACTCTAACTAAGGAGAAATTCTTCCTCTTATGTTACTGTCCATACTATATTCTTGATTTGTCTTGAATTAATCTAACTTGAACTAGATGATTGGATTACACAGAAAAATAAGATATATAGAGACTATTGTTAGCCCAGTGCAATGCATTAAAGTATTTATAAAATAAATTGCCTCATAAGAAGTGATCAATGTACTTTATGTTCCATGTCTCCCTGGACAAAAGAAAGAATACAGATACTCTTGATCCAGGGGAATTAAAAAACTTGTTTCTCATTAAATTATTATACTTTTCAGGAGAGAAAAGCAAATAAATATCAGGCAGGTAGTATAGATAGAAATAAACAGAATTTTTAAAAAAGAACTCAAGAATTATTCCAATCCCAAGAAAACCAAAGTGTGGCTTCGATGAACATCCTTTCACCTTGTCCCAAGAAAATTATCAGGATTGAAACAACTGCCTGTTGTCATTACATTCTCTTTGTCTCAAAAGTTTGAATATTTGTGTTTTTCTGGGACTGTTGATATACCATGCTGTGGTTCTTTCATTTAAAACAAAACTGGCAGCCTATGGATATCATGAAGAACTGACATTGCTGTTACATGAACCCCAAATATGAGTCACAAATTAATAGAACTGGAAGACATTTGAGGAATCAGTGAGCAAAACTCCCTACATTAGAAACATTTCTCCAGAAAAGATAATGTGTCCATGTAGTTGGTAATAAAGGCAGTTATCACAAACAGAAATCCAGACTCCTAGTCTAATGTTCTCATGGGGTTTTATTCAACACATTGTTTCTTTTAATCCTGTGCATACATGGCAAAAAGAAAATTAGTCAGAGCCTCACTGAAAAGAACAGACTGCTAAAGAAAACACAAAGAATGTTTGCATAGTGATGTTCAAGTTCTAACCCAGTGCATCTACACTCATACTTGATATTGAGGCAGACGGATCCCAGAACTGAACAGTAGAAACACACTGTTAAAATGACTGGGTTTACCAGTTGCCTTGGTAAGCACCACACTGCATACCTAGAAGCCATTTCTTATCTCTGTGTAAAACAGCATGAGTCCACAGGTATTTACTTTGTCTCCAGACTATACCATGCTTCACACAAATATATTTGAATAAAAGATAACACATTAATTACCTTACAACATAAGATATAATAAGATAGACATTTCATCTTTAATTTTTGGTGTTAAACATGAAGAAATTTTTAATTTATATTCTTATTGTATGTCCATCAGGACTATATCAAATACAAACTTGGTGAAAAGTGAAGAATCTACTACCTATCTTTGTGCTTGATTTGTACTTGATTGTAACATCAACTTACTCTCTTTTTGTTTTAAAGTTTAAGATTTATTAGTCTTTTTGAACATTAGTTTAGCCTTACTTTTCCCAATTTCCTTAGTAAGGCATGAACTTGAGTGGCAGTAGGGAGTTGCCAAAGGTGCTGAAAAAAAATTATCATAGATTGTCTAAGTATCCTTTTTCAAAATCCTTCTTTCCCTATCTTACTATGCCAAAAAAAAAAAAATTGACCCAGATCATTTAGGATCTCCAAAGTATATTATAGAGAGCTTTGCTTTCTCTGGCTCCATCATTATTCTCATCATGCAAGCAGTAGGCCCTCTCCCCCCCCTCCCTCTCCCTCTCTCCCTCCCTCCCTCCCTCTCTCTCTCTCTCTCTCTCTCTCTCTGAGATTACCATTTTGTTTCCTAACTGATCTTTTTGCTTTTCCTATTATCTTCTTACCATCTGTTCTTCACAGAACAGTCATATTCCTCTTAAACACAAATTGAACCTATTCCTTCCTGGTTAAAATCTTAAGAAAGCTTCTCAATATATTCAGAAAAATACTCCCTTTAGCCTAACTTGGAGAAGAGTTTGAAATATCACAAGCATAGCTGGAAGAACTATAATTAATAACAAAAAGGAGAATATACACTCACATTCTCTCTCCATGGGCTCTATCTTGAATAAAATGAAATTAGTGAGCACAGTACCACCTAGGAAATATAATCTAGAATCACAAAAATGTTTATTTCCCTTAGATTGTTCCAGTCTTTATTCAGCTCCTGATTGAGTACTGCAGATTCAACTCAGAGGAACAAATGGAAAATTATGTTTTATTTGAAAAAATAAAAGAAAGTTACCCATTACTGAATACAACATAATGATCAGAGTGGTTATCTGCAGGGACCTCCTCCTCAAATCCAAACTCCATATCTAACTGAAATGAGGACCATGTATTCAAACTGTATTTCTGACCTTCATGGAAATGAATAAGTTTGGCACCGAGGGAATGAAAGAGGGAGACTGTGATATTTGACTGAAGACCAAAACCACTCACTTAAATTTAAAGCAAGGAGACTACTGAAATCAGAGGGCTAGTGCAGAGAATAATCAGAAGGTCTTTACCTTCGTACACAGCAGCCCAGTTTAGAACTTCAATTTGAGGGTACATAGGGGTTTTTAGGGGACCTCAGGAAAAAAGTCCAGACTGTTTCACCCTTCTTCCTATCACATGATTGATAGCATGGAATCAAATATTCGTCGCTACGTTGCTGAAAACTATGATCTATCCAGAGTTATGTAAGGCCAACACATGGCAAAGTAGGCTCTCATTTTAGAGATCCTTCCAAGGAGCTTTACTTTGTTCATACTTTCTAAGCATGAGAATAACTAACATCTTTTGGAAACTACATATGCCCCAACCACTGCCCCAGAGTTTATGATTCAAATATCCTTGGACCATTTGGAGAGGTACTCAAGCTAAGAACCGCAACACAGAAAAAATGGAAGAGTCTAAGACTGCACCCATCATAGCTGGTAGAGCTACTTTCGGGTCTTCAGATCCTGCAGCCTCTGCTGCCCCCTAATGGTAACTACTAAACTTACCTACCCCTCTCCCTCATCCTAGCTCTCCAATGAAATAAAAATATTTACCGAGAAGCATTTTGTCAGAAGTATTGTGTGTACCTATTAACTCTCAATGATGAACACCTGAAATGTATGTTATGTTACAATGCAAAGTTATTTGAATAAAAAATAAGTGAATATCATTTTCAAGTTTCAAGTTTCAAGCACTGTCTTTTACTATGAGAAAAACTTTAAGTGTTAAAGCGTTTCTTTCTTTTTTTTTTTCTAAGTAAATAAATCCAATGAGTTTTGCCTATGTAAGAGGTAAATGAAAAATTCCTTCTGGAAAAATATTTGGGATAACATGTTTTCTAAGAAGCTAAACTACTCCATGTAAATGGGAAATTATTTTTAAAAAATTGAAAAAGAAGCAATGTGTCGGGAGCTTTTGTCAAAATGCCATATGTTCACTCATTTGTATTTTTACATTCCAAAAAAAGTTCATTCTCCTTGAAACACAGCTTCAAGAACCTAATCAAATACTTTTTATGTCAAACTGTAGTGAAAATTTTGATTAAAAATGCAGAGTAAGCAAATCTAATCTGCTTTAAATTAGAAGTCTAAAACAAAGTTGACACATATACTCAATATTAAGATAAAATGAAATGATAAGTTTTATTAGAAAACAGCATTCTTCTTTTTAAAAACCACTATTCATTTGCTTAAATTCTTTAAATAAAAGTCTGTTTAGGGGTTTCTAACCAGTAGAAATAAAGGTAGTAGGGTCTAAAACTGAATTTAAAAGAATTAAATCTAAGCTCTTTTAAAGTATCTAATCTTTTCATCAACCATTCTTTGTTGCTCATCAAAATGTTCACAGAAAATGAATTATGAGTGAATTGCAATCTTTTTCTTTCCTAAACCATCCAGAGGGGAAAAAAAAAAAAAGCTCTAAATTGCTTTTCTCTGCTTTTGATATTTGAAGACAACATATTTTTCAGTCTATCTAATATTTCTTTCTCTTGATGGGGGTCCACAACAGAGCCATTTTTATCATCATGCACTCCTTGTAAAGAAACATTTACTAATAAGATCATTTTCACTATGTGGGCAGACATCTGTTCCCAATGTAGTTTCTGGAAGCCAGACAGAATTCCAAGCAACTCTCTATTATTTGAAAGTTTTCCATCTTTGTTTCCACTTGTAGAAAGTCATCAATGTTCAACTATTTCAAATGAATTAATTAATACTATATTTGATTTCTTTTCATATCTAATCCAGGGTTCCCAAACTGGGATAATTTCCAGCCAAAGACTTCCTTACAGCTGATTTGTAGGACAAAGTGTTCTGCAAACTGTTTTAAAATGGCTGTATATCATTATAAACACAGAAACCACATTTTAAGATAGCTAAATCTGTCTTCTTTGGATACTGGTAATTGAATATACAGGCAGGGCCATGTGGGTGTTTTTTTTTTTTTTTTTTTTTTTTTTTTTTTTTTTTTTTTTTTTTTTTTTTTTTTTTTTTTTTTTTTTTTTTTTTACAGTTTAAATGTCAGCAAAATCTGAGAAATTATGATATATAGTTTGGGCTATAAGAGGACACTTTTGACATGCAAATTCCAGATGCTGTAAGACACTGTAAAATTCAATTTAATGTTTTCTTTTGTTTTTATTCTTGACCTCTCTTGAATGTTCTGAAAATTTTGGTGGGTATAAAAACTACCCTACATATATCCTAGAAGTCTTGAGATCTGTGACTCTTAATTAAAATGCCTAAAGCTTTTATGACAAATAGAAATACTACAAATATTACCTATAGTTGGAATAACTAAAACCAGTACTGACATGGACAAAATAATAGTGACTGAGTTTCTCACTGTTTCAAGGTCAATACAAGTTGAATATCAAGTTCTCGCAGAGACCAAACGGATTAACTATTTTTATTTTCTGAATCTTAATGTCAGTGTATTTTCAGGGCTGGAATTGTTATTTGTTTCATGAATGACCTTAAGGTTTGTTCTGACAAGATTGTTATGAAAATCAGTCATCTCTGACCTACCTACAAACATCCATTCTGCCACTGACTTGATAAACCTTTACTGATTATCAAGGTTCAGGTGGGACACACTCATCTGTGAATTTTCTCCCTACTCTAATTTACTCCCTACTCATTGTTAGTGATTGATTTTTGCATAACTTGATCAGACTAGAATCAGTAATGATAGCTGTTCACTTTTATAACATCCCAATTACATTAATGAGCAACTTGGTGGCACAGACTTTTTCTCATTTTTCAGCCCCAACACCAGGAATTGTGCCTCACACATAACCAAAACTAAAGAAATGTTCTTTGAGTGAATATAGATAACACACCAAAAAGTGGAAATTTCCTCTACACTTTAAAATAAAAGATTATTTCCATCAGGTTTAGGCATTGCTGCAATGTCTCTTGTTTATTTTTACAAGTTAAATTCTGAGAACATTTTTGTTTATGCAAATATTTGCCTCTATTGTCAAATTCCAGCTAGAACAATTTTCGTTATCTATATTCGACACACAAAACTTAAAACTTTTGGTAGGAAATGGATTAAGTAGAGTTGAATCACTGTATGTGTGTGTGTGTGTGTGTGTGTGTGTGTGTGTGTGATATGTTTAACCTCAATTAAAGTTTTTGATCTATTGCTTTTACTAAACATAATTATCATAACTTATCTCCTTAAAGATGTGCTTTGCTTCATTATTAGTACGTAATCATTTATTAATTATTTAAGGTGGAGGTAATAGAAAACAATTGCTTGTATAAATTAGTTCATTGCTACCTCATCTACAGTCAATTTTGCCTTACTCTACAGATGATTAGAAAAAGTCCTTAGTACAAGAGTAATAATTATTCAGGAATATTATTTACCTTTGAAAATTCCAGTGAGTGAGAACACTGGAACCTAACATTCAAGACTTCTTGTCTGCCTCGAGACTCACATTCATCAAAAGGACTGAAGACACCAAGTAGATGAAAATAAACTCTAGGGTAGCATCGATTTTAAATTGGACTAATTTACTCCTAAAATTTGATTCTCATCTTTCTTCCTACCTTTGGAAATTCAAGAGGCTGAAGTCAAGATCTAATGAAGAAAACACAGCGCAGGAGATTGGTCAAAACCTGTGTCAGCGAGCCACTCAGATTGTGTGAGTAGAAAAACACTTCTGTTCCCAAAGAGCAGTGATGGTCTGCCATTTTGTCTGTTGGAGATGACCTGAACTTGACTTTAATTTTGAACTTTATAGCTAACTTCTGTGGGGACCACCTTTGTTCATACTTCAGGAGAAGAAGCAGACTCTATTCTTCATTTAGGGGACTTAGAATACTGAATGCTGGGGAATGGGATGTCGTCACCCTGGATTATAGTAAAGATTCTACCTAAAGAACAAGGTACGTATATGTATATCACTGCTGCTCATTGCCCTGGCCTGTACATAAGTTCCTTCTTTACTGCACATTTGCTTTCCTAATTCCTAGATCAGATTTATTCTGCAAACAGTAACTGGACACAACTTTCCTGGGTCATTGTGAGAATGTGAAACATGTATCTGAGAATGGTTCCAATAACAGTAACAAGCATGTGCTACACTGCTGAGTCCAGTCTTGTCTCTAAAAAATGAAAATTCCATCTCAACTATAAATGCATCTCAAATTTTCTGTATGGTTGAAAAATCCAACTATGCAGCCAACTCCCTCACCAACTTGATCTCATTTATTATTTGCATTGTTTTGCTTTTCTGTTTAGTTCCTTTCTCTAGTACATGATATGATTTCTTAAAGTTAGACTTAACTTCATTGGTTTCTTTCCATGTGTTACATACAACTTGGATGTGAAAATTAAATAGATAAGTTGATATATTTTGAGACAGCCATAACTTCATGAAACAACTTCAGAAATGATTTAAGAATGAGACTATTGACCATATTGTGTAAACTATCTGACCCAAAGAAAATCACCATTCGAATATATACTTTTCATTCTTTGGAAGTTTTTGTTTTCTAACGGTTTTATCACATATAGACAAATCCTTGAACTATGTATTTCTTTTCTTGGAATTAAGTTTCTTACAAATGGTACTATACTTTACATTGTCAAAGGGGGGATATGTTAAGCAGACAAGAAGACTTTATTTAAGACCATCTCCCACAGAGACTAGGAGATAAGTGTTCTGCCTTGAAGATTTCATTTCAAAGGAATGACTCCCAGATCCTTGAAAAAGCTGTTCCTGGCTTATAAAAAGTGTCAGGAGGCTAGAAAACTGACCTCTAAAAGGGGACCAGAAAGAATTTAGGAATAAAATTTTCTAAAACAAACATTATGAAAAGGGAGGTCCAGAGTCTATAGTCAGGAATAAATTTATCTGAAGTATAGTCCAGCTGAAGAGAAAAATCAAGGTAATTTTGGTCAAAACACACATTCATAGTGCTCACTTAACACTGTTTCACAGAGTATGAGTTTATGTAAGTGCAGTCCATTCATACATACTCCAGCATAATATTGTATTATGCATTAGTTTCATATACGCCATTTAAAAATTCATGTGAATTTATGTCAATGATAGATATTTAGATTGCCTTTCTCTTGTCTTTTCCTTTATGATCAGGATAAGTTTATTAGTTTGCTAGGACTGCCATAACAAAATAACTCAGACTAGGTGTCTGAAATAACAGAAACTTATTTTCTGGAGGATGGAAGTCCAAGGTATCTTTATGTTTTGTCTCTCCTGAGCCCTTACTCTTTGCCTGGGACCTGGCTCTCTTCTACCCAGGCCAGTATCTCTCCTGTGCCCTGATCTCCTCACTATACAGGATCACCAGGCATGACTAGAAGCCATCCTAATGGTCTCATTGTAACTTAATTATCTTTAAAGTCTCTATCTCCTAATCAGTCATATTCTGAGATACCAGGGTTAGAGTTTCAACACTGAACAGGCATGAGGAGGGGCATTCTCCCCAACAGTAAGTATGCATTTTTGTGTATGCGCTTTTGTTGACTTTCAAAATATTTTGGGATATCTTGGACATTTTTGCACTCGTGCACATGAAAAATACTCCTTTGGCTATAAACCTAGAGAGATTACTGGATTGTTTAATACTCTTTTTGCTCATCCGCTGATGCCTGATATTATCAGAATTCTCAAGCATTTCTCAATGAATACAAATTCCTTATATTTTCTGAAAACTGATAAAATATATCAGTAGATTTCAAATACATTCTCCCAATTTTTAGACTATGCTCCACATCCATAAATTTTTGATAAACAGCATTATTTTTAATGTACCAGTATTTCCCTTGTGCTCTGTTATTACTATTGATGTCTTAGATAAAGAATTCTTCCCTACTCCAGTCTTAAAATATGTACCAAAGTATTTTTAAAGGCTTTAAAACTTTACCTTTTATATTTGAGTCTTTATTCCTTCTGGAATTTATTTCAGGTCATGGCTTGAGGTAGGAATATAATTATGTTTTTATCCATAAGGATAAACAAATGTCCTACTCCCATCTATTGTTTAGTCTGTTCATTTCACAGTGGTTTACAATACCATGTCATACACCATCTCTGTACATTTGTGGGGTGTTTCTCCCCTTTCCACTAGGGTCAACTGGATAACATGTTTATTCCTAGGACTACTACTTGGAATGTTAGATGGATGTTCCTGCATTATTCTTCTTCAGGACACTCTTATTTTTTTTTCAACTTTTTCCATTCCAAATTAATTTTAGAATCTGCTTGCTTTTAATAATTTTTAAAAGTCTAGATAATGACTTCTATTTGACTGTTAATTTCTATAAACTGAAAATAAATTGCATCTATATTCCATATTGGATGGTAACAGCAAAATTTACAGATTAGAAAAGCTTAAGTTCAAATTCAATCCAAAGTCTGTTTTAAATTATTTGGCTGCTTTGGTATAAGAATGAATTGTTTGAAAAATTGAGTGATTGTACTTCTCTTCTAAGGTAATCACCATGACATATCTGCTTTGAAATCAATGTGAACATTAGAAGCATGACTTGAACTAATGTAGTTTAGATTTCGGATTCTCTCAGTGAAGTTGGCTTCTTTACACTGTTGATTTCCTTGCCAATACAGAATGCAGCCTTGGCTTTTGGTGAGAAGCCCTGGGCAACTTTCAGGGAAACCCTCCCCCCCCCAAAACCCTAGTTACATTAATTTTTGCAGTAGAGGTATTCTCTCATTAGTAACCAGCCTCACATTAGGCTTATTTATGTCTGTCTTCTAAATGGTTAGAAAAGAATTCCATCCTAATACTATTTCTGCTTTCAAAGGACTCTAACTTCTAGACCTCATTTAACAAAAGGATAGAAAAACACAGATAAATGTCTTATCAGGCAAAAAAGTAATTTCATGTTCTTGCAGTTCTTTTCTCTGTCTATTCAAATGTTAGATGCCCTTTCATCTTCTACAAATGATTTTCTCTTAATCTGCAAGAAACTAGTTCATTCTTTCTAACAACATCATTATATTTTGAGTGAATTATCACAGAACAATTAAGAACTGTTCTCATGTGACACACTTATCTTTGGCTGTTTGTTTCAAAATTTGATTCAGCTGTGCCCTCTACTATTTCCTCATTCTGTTGAATGTCTTTGTCAGTGTGGAGAAAAGAAAATAACACAGCAGGGAGCAGGGCAGAAGTCACTGTATTATAAGACATTATTGTCTTTGGAAACAATGTTCTCCATTATAGTTCAATGAGCTAATAGCAATGCATTATTTTGTTAAAAGACAGTTGTTACTATCACTGCAGCAAAACATAATGTAATATCAACCATGTTATCACTGATGTTTTTGTATAAATCAAGAAAAAACTTTTCCACAAAATCCTATTTTGTCATGCATTACATTTTCATGCTTCCCTTTAGAAATTTTGCATTTTGTAAAAGACATAATGCAAACAAAAGGGTGGTAACTTTAGAATCAGCAGTCCTGATGTTGTTACAGATGGTATGACTTTAGATAATATAATTTCTCTAATTCACAATTTTGCCTCTACAGAAAAGAAATTTGTGAAGTCTATAAGTTATTTATGTTATGTAGTTTAATGAGTGGTTCACACAAGGAGACATTCAAGAGGGAAATGTTACTACTACTATTAAATAAGCTTAACCTATATTTATTTTTGCCCCAGAATTCCATTAAACCATGGCAATAAATCAGTAAAACATCCAGCTATTTATATGCTATTGTTTCACAGATTCTTGTTATTTGAAGAGCCAAATTTCCTTTTTCACTTTAACAGTAGCATTGAATATCTAAACTGCTTCTAGATCATTTTCTAAAATCCTTTGAGAAAGCTCTTTGTCCACTCAGATGTTCTCTGATGTTTATATGAAGGTGACATGAATCATGCTGAAATCCTTTCCTGACATCTCTGAGTAGCATGCAATGGAGATAACAATAAAAGACAGATGTGAGGTTAGGTATCCAAACCTGGAGAAAAAAGTCACATTTTTATTTTATCAGACAGAGCCCTACTTATCAGACCATGTCACTACTTATTAACACTGCACAGAAATCTCCACTGTAGCAAAAATGCAGCTGGAACAAATGTTGTATATCAATTCATTAGTCCCAGTTCTGTGTCAGGAACTGAGTTATTCAGCAAAGACACAAAATAAGAGATGGTGCTTGGCTTGAGCACTGCAAGTTTAGTGGTGGAGAAACAGAAGTTGAGATTTCAAGGCTGGACAGTTTAGACTTACTTCCCCCTCTTCTCCTTACCACATCAACTCTCACCCTGGAAATGTTCAATGGGAGAATTCTGAATGATGGAAAGAGGAAAATGAACTGGTAGAAAAGCATAGCAGCAGGATCTTATAACTCCATCCAACAGAAGAAAGCTATGCAGTCCCACATGCAGCATCTCCAATTAGCAATAACAGTAAACAGTCCAAATGATCTTATTCCTCCATGGATCAAACAGTTACCAAGAACACTATGAAAGTTGGGCAATGTATGCAAGAAAAAGAGATCAAGACCCACGAGCAAGCAAGGGGAGGTGTACGTGGAGCCTCAGATTCCACTCCAGCACATGGGGAAACCCAGCCAGATGATAGCAATAAAGCTGATCAATAATAAGCAGCCTGGCTGAGAAACCTGTTTGCCCCTACCGAACTGAGACTCCCCTCTCTCACCAAGGAAAAGAAGCATATTAACTAAAAATTACTCAGAAATTACTCCTGTCTCTACACCCAAAAGAATTGAAGACAGGTATTCAGACAAAACCAGTGCGCAAACATTCATAGCAGCACTATTTACAATAACTGGAAGATAATCCATATGTTCATCAACTGAACAGCCATCAGTTAATATAGATTGGTGAGAGATATGTGCTGGAACTAAGCTGGTGACTCCTGATAAAATTAAAGAGTAAAACAGGACTTAGAGTTCCCCAACCTAATTGTTGGTGATACACTTAACAGTAATCTATCACCAAAATAATACTACTACTAATAATAATGGTACCACAAATCAACAAATATCAACATCAAGATGAATCATAACGACTACAATTATTCAAAAGAACTTAAAAGCAAACTTCATAAAAATGTTTCAACACAAAATTTCAAATCTCTTGAAACCAAGGAAACACAGAAAAGTTTAGCAAAGAAAGCCAATCTGTCACAAAGATATTCAAGAATATAACTACTGATCTTAATTATGGGAAGTGATGCAAAAAAGAGTAGATTCAAAGTAGAGTAGATTCTGACTTTTTGCCTTATAATTTTTGGTATGCTTTCAATTATTTTCAATGAATATGAATCATTTTTACAGTGGAATTAAAATTCAAACTCCATAAAATTAGCTCAAGTATATTTTGAAAAGTGAGATGAATAGTTTCCCTATTCTCGCCTATTAAAATTCCTTTCTTTTCTGATTAGTTAAGAAATGTTTTTACATTGAAATTATACATATAAAAAGAATTAAGGGCTTTTCCTATAAAAATTGTATAATTTCAAAATTATCAATTTTGTAAATTGATAATTTATAAGCTCTCCTATAAATTTGCTGATTTGAATTCTGACAGTACCTGTGAAATGTGCAGAATTGCTGTTTTCAATGTTTGGGAAGATGAAGAATTACATAATTTTTCAAGTTTTAAATAGTTTTGACTCCTAACTATAATTTTATTTTTCCAATTATTTAAATACACTAAATATTATGATTAGAAATTGAATTTTTCTGTCTTCTGTGATTCTATTGTTATTTAAACAGCAAGCAAAAGTAAATTATTTGAGTTATCACCAAATAAAAAATATACAGTTGCGTTTCAACCCCATGTTGGCATAGAACTCCAAAATTTACCTTTAGAATTTCTTAAGTGATCACAGACCTGAAGGTGTCTTTTATTATGTTAATTTGGAAAGTTCTAGGTAACCTAGAGACTAGGGCTTCTGGTCTGTAGAGCCCACCTTTTGACTAAAGGGTTGGATCCACTGATCTGAATAGGAACTAGAGAGAAAACTGAATGACCAAAGGCCAGTCCTGCCTATTTGAGGCCTTCATACAAACCAAAAAGGACAGTGTTCAGAGAGCTCCTGGAATGGTGAACATGAGGAGGTGCCGGGAGCTTGGCCACACTCATAGAACATAAAACTGGGCCCTTCCCCCACCTTTGTCCCAGACATCTCTTCCAGATGGCTGTTACTGAGCTATCTTCTCCCACACTAAACCAGTACTCTAGTAAGTAGAATGTTTCCTGAGTTCTGTGAGCCACTGTAGCAAGTTAATTGCACCCAAAGTGAGGTCTGTGGAACAACTCAGATTCATCATCAGGTAAAAGAACAGGAGACAACCAGAACTTGTGACTGGCATTTGGAGTCAGCAAGACTAATAGGAGAAAGCTCTTGTCCTGTGGAATCTGATGTTATCTGTGGGCAGATATTGCCAGGATGGAGTTGCACTGTACTTCACCCAGTTGGTGTGGAAGAATTGCTCGATAAGGTGGAAGGGCTCAGTTTAGTGCACATCCAACTGCTGGTCTTTCCTCTTTCCCTACTCCAACTTGCCCCTGCATCACCATCACTGTAATACCTTTCCAAATAAACTACTGGTATATAAGTGTTTGCCTTAGTTGGCTTTTGAAGGAACCAAGAATAAAATAGGAGTTATTAGTGAGTAACACATTTCAGGTTTGGGTGTAGATGGTGCAAGAGAATCAGTAATGTCACTCACTTAATTGGGTGAACCTGCAGTTATACTGTTCCATGCCAGGCTTCCATGTTTGATAATTAAATCACACAGAAAAGTATCATTTCCTCCTTTATTTTACCAGGAAGCAACAGAGAAAATAGAAATCGTGTGAAATTTATATTTTTTTTCTGTCAAATCCAGAGGGAAATGCAAAAAGCAAAGGACTATGAAAAACGTCGGAGGTGGGAAATGCCAAAATAAATGGACTTGTTCCCCGCCAGCTCGCTGCCGATCCTGTTGGAGGCATCCAGCCTTTCTTTCTCGGAGCAGCAAGAGTCTGCTTGTGCCAAAAATGTCCTAACTGTGACACGCACACACAGATTTTAGTATTCCTGTCAGAGCTAACTATAAATATAAAAATTAACCCCAAAAGGGATTTGTCACCATCAGAGCATGAATATTTCAATTTCTAGAGCCATCATTTACTAGGAAGACACATGGTGTCTCAGAACAACATGTTATTCCCGAAAAACTGTCTCAGTCAAAAGTGACAGAGGTAAGAAGTGTTACCATTTCTGGAAAAATCGAAATCTATAAATAAC